>OW796110.1:6693854-6739848 GCA_941860345.1 Chrysodeixis includens | reverse complement strand
CTGGTCTACTGGTATACTAGTCTACTGGTCTACTGGTCTACTGGTCTACTGGTCTACTGGTCTACTGGTCTACTGGTCTTCTGGTCTACTGGTCTACTGGTCTACTGGTCTACTAGTCTATTGGTCTACTGGTCTACTGGTCTACTGGTCTACTGGTCTACTGGTCTACTGGTCTACTGGTCTACTGGTTTACTGGTCTACTAGTCTACTGGTCTACTGGTTTACTGGTCTACTAGTCTACTGGTCTACTGGTCTTCTGGTCTACTGGTCTACTGGTCTACTGGTCTACTGGTCTACTGGTCTACTAGTCTACTGGTCTACTGGTCTACTGGTTTACTGGTCTATTGGTCTACTGGTCTACTGGTCTACTGGTATTCTGGTGTACTAGTTTACTGGTCTACTGGTCTACTGGTCTACTGGTCTACTGGTCTTCTGGTCCACTGGTCTACTGGTCTACTGGTCTACTGGTTTACTGGTCTTCTGGTTTACTGGTCTACTGGTCTACTGGACTACTGGTCTACTGGTCTTCTGGTCTACTGGTCTACTGGTCTTCAGGTCTACTGGTCTACTGGTCTCCTGGTTTACTGGTCTTTTGGTCTACTTGTCTACTGGTCTACTGGTCTTCTGGTCTACTGGTCTACTGGTCTACTGGTCTACTGGTTTACTGGTCGACTAGTCTACTGGTCTACTGGTCTACTGGTCTTCTGGTCTACTGGTCTACTGGTCTACTGGTCTACTGGTCTACTAGTCTACTGGTTTACTGGTCTACTGGTTTACTGGTCTACAAGTCTACTGGTCTACTTACTGGTCTACTGGTCTACTAGTCTACTGGTCTACTGGTCTACTGGTCTACTGGTCTACTAGTCTACTGGTTTACTGGTCTACTGGTTTACTGGTCTACAAGTATACTGGTCTTCTGGTCTACTGGTCTACTAGTCTACTGGTCTACTGGTCTACTGGTTTACTGGTCTCCTGGTCTACTGGTCTACTGGTCTACTG
Organism: Chrysodeixis includens; assembly: GCA_941860345.1. Taxonomy (NCBI): domain Eukaryota; kingdom Metazoa; phylum Arthropoda; class Insecta; order Lepidoptera; family Noctuidae; genus Chrysodeixis; species Chrysodeixis includens. Next base: position 6,738,849 of record OW796110.1, on the reverse strand, counting down.
GTCTACTGGTCTACTGGTCTACTGGTCTACTGGTATACTAGTCTACTGGTCTACTGGTCTACTGGTCTACTGGTCTACTGGTCTACTGGTCTACTGGTCTACTGGTCTACTGGTCTACTGGTCTACTGGTCTTCTGGTTTACTGGTTTCCTGGTCTACTGGTCTACTGGTCTACTGGTCTACTAGTCTACTGGTCTACTGGTCTACTGGTCTACTGGTCTACTGGTCTACTGGTCTACTGGTCTACTGGTCTACTTGTCTACTAGTCTACTGGTCTACTGGTCTACTAGTCTACTGGTCTACTGGTCTACTGGTTTTCTGGTCTCCTGGTCTACTGGTCTACTTGTCTTCTTGTCTACTTGGTCTAGTAGGTCTACTAGTCTACTGGTCTACTGGTCTACTGGTCTACTAGTCTACTGGTCTACTGGTCTACTGGTTTACTGGTCTACTATTCTACTGGTCTACTGGTCTACTGGTCTACTAGTCTACTGGTCTACTGGTCTTCTGGTCTACTGGTCTACTGGTCTACTGGTCTACTGGTCTACTGGTCTACTAGTCTACTGGTCTACTGGTCTACTGGTTTACTAGTCTATTGGTCTACTGGTCTACTGGTCTACTGGTATTCTGGTGTACTGGTTTACTGGTCTACTGGTCTACTGGTCTACTGGTCTACTGGTCTACTGGTCTTCTTGTCTACTGGTCTACTGGTCTACTGGTCTACTGGTCTACTGGTCTACTGGTCTTCTGGTTTACTGGTCTACTGGTCTACTGGACTACTGGTCTACTGGTCTTCTGGTCTACTGGTCTACTGGTCTACAGGTCTACTGGTCTACTGGTCTCCTGGTTTACTGGTCTTTTGGTCTACTTGTCTACTGGTCTACTGGTTTACTGGTCGACTAGTCTACTGGTCTACTGGTCTACTGGTCTTCTGGTCTACTGGTCTACTGGTCTACTGGTCTACTGGTCTCCTGGTTTTCTGGTCTACTGGTCTACTGGTTTACTGGTCTTCTGGTCTACTGGTCTACTGGTCTACTGGTCTACTGGTTTACTGGTCGACTAGTCTACTGGTCTACTGGTCTACTGGACTACTGGTCTACTGGTCTTCTGGTCTACTTGGTCCTGTTTGTTTACTGATCTGACTCAAAATCAAAAGTTATTAATCTCGAGTAGGCCTTCTGAGGCATTTGAAATGAATGAAATGAACTCTATAGGTCTCCTGGTCTACTCGGTCTACTGGTCTACTTGTCTTCTTGGTCTACTAGTCTACTGGTCTACTGGTCTACTAGTCTACTGGTCTACTGGTCTACTAGTCTACTGGTCTACTTGTCTACTGGTCTACTGGTCTACTGGTCTACTGGTCTACTGGTCTCCTGGTCTACTGGTCTACTGGTCTACTGGTCTACTAGTCTACTGGTCTACTGGTCTTCTGGTCTACTTGGTCCTGTTTGTTTACTGATCTGACTCAAAATCAAAAGTTTTTAATCTCGAGTAGGCCTTCTGAGGCATTTGAAATGAACGAAATGAACTCTATAGGTCTCCTGGTCTACTCGGTCTACTGGGCTACTTGTCTACTTGTCTTCTTGGTCTAGTAGGTCTACTAGTCTACTGGTCTACTGGTCTACTGGTCTACTGGTCTACTAGTCTACTGGTTTACTGGTCTACTGGTTTACTGGTCTACAAGTCTACTGGTCTACTGGTCTACTGGTCTACTAGTCTACTGGTCTACTGGTCTACTGATCTACTAGTCTACTGGTTTACTGGTTTACTGGTTTACTGGTCTACAAGTCTACTGGTCTTCTGGTCTACTGGTCTACTAGTCTACTGGTCTACTGGTCTACTGGTTTACTGGTCTCCTGGTCTACTGGTCTACTGGTCTACTGGTCTACTGGTCTACTGGTATACTAGTCTACTGGTCTACTGGTCTACTGGTCTACTGGTCTACTGGTCTACTGGTCTACTGGTCTACTGGTCTTCTGGTTTACTGGTCTACTGGTCTACTGGTCTACTGGTCTACTAGTCTACTGGTTTACTGGTCTACTGGTTTACTGGTCTACAAGTCTACTGGTCTACTGGTCTACTGGTCTACTAGTCTACTGGTCTACTGGTCTACTGGTTTACTGGTCTACTACACTCAGCGACACGGAATCTTGGCCAAGCGCTTATCTCGCGATAGCAAACATTTTAAGTGTTTCAGATGACTTTTGTAATGCAGGTAGGTCAAAAAAATGTTTACTTCAGCTCAAGAGGGTAATTCATAACGTTGAGTGCACTGTGACGTTAATTTTGAGCTTTATTTGTTTCGGGTCATTTGAGCGACTAAGTTGCAAGTTTGATTTTGTGTGATCTACTGGTTTTGTGTTACATTTTTAAATTGTTGTGATTTCCTGCTTTTAATTTGATAAGTAGGCGTGCTTTTAATCACTAAAAAATGCCTCTAACATCTGCACAAGTTGCACAAGCTGTAGCATTGATTGACCAAGGGATGACACAGCGTGAAGTTGCTGCTGCACTTAATGTACCTCGATCATCAATGCAGTATGCACTGAAACGATACCAGGAGACGGGCCACTACTCCCGCAGACCAGGTAGTGGAGGCCAAAGGTGCACATCGGCTCGAGACGATTGCTTTATCGTCTTAGAAATTTTAAGAAATCGCTACCTCACCGCAGTTGAGATACGCCAGCGACTTCAAATTTCAAGAGGTGTAAATGTGAGTGAGCGTACGGTGCGAAGACGAATGGAAGAAGTTAATTTAAAAGCTCGTAGGCCAGCGCGAGGTCCAGAACTTCTCAGACAACACCGAGTAGCTCGACTTCGCTTCGCGCGAGAACACGCTAACTGGACGCATGAGCAATGGGCAAACGTATTGTTCACAGATGAGTGTAGGATAGCTTTACGTGCTCCAGACGGTCGGGAACGGGTGTGGAGAAGAAGAGGAGAGCGGTTTCTACCCATCACCACCACACAAACAGTGAGTTTTGATGGAGGCTCAATAATGGTTTGGGGAGGCATCAGTTCCGATGCACGTACGGAGCTGGTTATTGTCGATAATCGCCTTACAGCTGTGCGATACATTGAGGAGGTTCTTCAGGAACATGTTGTGCCTTATTCTGGATTCATTGGACACGAGCAATTCAGATTAATGCACGATAATGCACGCCCCCACGTCGCAAATTGCGTTGAAGAATACCTGGAAGAGGTCGGTATTCAAAAACTGCAATGGCCAGCGCGAAGCCCGGACTTAAATCCAATAGAGCATATCTGGGATATGCTTAAAAGAAAGATTAAGTCGGCCTCAAACCCTTCCCAAACTTTAAACGAGCTTCGAAGTGCAGCAGTATCCGCTTGGAACAGTATACCGCAAGTTGACGTCAGAAACGTCATTCAAAGCATGCCTGATCGAATGCAAGCGGTTATAAGGGCACGAGAGGAAACACACAATATTAAAATGTAATGACTTTAAAGACATTTCGCTTAGTTTCCATTTTACAGTATTTTTTTTGTGGAAAGTGATGAAACTTTTTTCTTGTGAAAGTGAAAAACTTTATTATTTTTGAGTTAATCTTTTAATTACCACGTTTAAAAACCTTAAAAAGACTTAACCAATCAACCTACCTTTGATTTAATAATAAAAATATAATAATATACAAATTATCGCCAAATTCGTATGTGGCCAAGTTTCCGTGCCGGTGAGTGTAGTTTACTGGTCTACTGGTCTACTGGTCTACTGGTCTACTGGTCTAACTGGTCTACTGGTCTACTGGTCTCCTGGTCTACTGGTCTACTGGTCTACTGGTCTACTGGTCTACTAGTCTACTGGTCTACTGGTCTACTGGTTTACTGGTCTACTAGTCTACTGGTCTACTGGTCTACTGGTCTTCTGGTCTACTGGTCTACTGGTCTACTGGTCTACTGGTCTACTGGTCTCCTGGTCTACTGGTCTACTGGTCTACTGGTCTACTGGTCTACTGGTCTACTGGTATACTAGTCTACTGGTCTACTGGTCTACTGGTCTACTGGTCTACTGGTCTACTGGTCTACTGGTCTACTGGTCTACTGGTCTACTGGTCTACTGGTCTACTGGTCTACTGGTCTTCTGGTTTACTGGTCTCCTGGTCTACTGGTCTACTGGTCTACTGGTCTACTAGTCTACTGGTCTACTGGTATACCGGTCTACTGGTCTCCTGGTCTACTGGTCTACTGGTCTACTGGTCTACTGGTCTACTGGTCTACTGGTCTACTGGTCTCCTGGTCTACTGGTCTACTGGTCTACTGGTCTACTAGTCTACTGGTCTACTGGTCTACTGGTCTACTGGTCTACTAGTCTACTGGTCTACTGGTCTACTGGTATACTAGTCTACTGGTCTACTGGTCTACTGGTCTACTGGTCTACTGGTCTACTGGTCTACTGGTCTTCTGGTTTACTGGTCTACTGGTCTACTGGTCTACTGGTCTACTTGTCTACTGGTCTACTTGTCTTCTGGTCTACTGGTCTACTGGTCTACTGGTCTTCTGGTCTACTTGGTCCTGTTTGTTTACTGATCTGACTCAAAATCAAAAGTTTTTAATCTCGAGTAGGCCTTCTGAGGCATTTGAAATGAACGAAATGAACTCTATAGGTCTTCTGGTCTACTCGGTCTACTGGTCTACTTGTCTACTTGGTCTAGTAGGTCTACTGGTCTACTGGTCTACTGGTCTACTGGTCTACTGGTCTACTGGTCTACTGGTCTACTGGTCTACTGGTCTACTGGTCTCCTGGTCTACTGGTCTACTGGTCTACTGGTCTACTGGTCTACTGGTCTACTAGTCTACTGGTCTACTGGTTTACTGGTCTACTAGTCTACTGGTCTACTGGTCTACTAGTCTACTGGTCTACTGGTCTACTGGTCTACTGGTCTACTGGTCTTTTGGTCTACTGGTCTACTGGTCTACTGGTCTCCTGGTCTACTGGTCTACTGGTCTACTGGTCTACTGGTCTACTAGTCTACTGGTCTACTGGTTTACTGGTCTACTAGTCTACTGGTCTACTGGTCTACTGGTCTATTGGTCTACTGGTCTACTGGTCTACTGGTCTACTGGTCTACTGGTCTACTGGTCTAATGGTCTCCTGGTCTACTTGGTCTTTTGATCTTCTGACTCAAAATCAAAATCTAAAGAATTTTATTTCGAGTAGTCTCGGTCACTTTCAAAACGTTACTGACTCTAGGTTTAGCTTCCTTGACACCTGTTTTCTGGAAGCACTAAACTTTTTTGTACTTTTATTTTATGCTAGAATTTCTATGAAGTAAGTAAGTCATTTAAAAGATTCTAAAACCTTCAGTAAGTAGAGACGTTATTGAAAATATAATATTCGTACTAATACTTTATTCCACTTAATAAGTTCAGGGTTGGGGTCAGCTTGTGTGCTCATCAGCATGGACAAAACCAGCACCACTACGAAGAACAGTTTGTAGAGGTTCATGTTGAATGGGAAAGTTGTGTGATGTTACATAAAATGTACATTGATACTCATAGTCAATTCCGTGTGGTGTCCGGATATAAAGAATAGCACCACCCCATATCCTCCACTGGGTGTCGTAAAAGGCGACTAATGGACCTTAAGACCCAGTGCACTGTACCAAGCACCTTGGGTCACCCGAATGGTGGCGGGTAAACAACCAACAATCGCATTCCCAAAGGGGGTTAGTGTCAGGCAGGCGGCCGACTATAAAACCATAGCCAAAACTTTAAGCAACACGTCTAGAGGACGTTGCGCCGACCCCAAATCATAATAATTGGGATAAGGGCAGGGGAATGATGATGATACTCATAGTCAGGCCCGTTTATAGTATCAATAGATACCCGAATCTAGATATTTGTTTAATGGAATATTAATGAGAAAATAGATAACTTAGAAATTCTGAATCAGTTCTTAAAAAATCCGCGAATTCATTAATGGCATTGCCCTTAATTGTAGCGCTAATTCCATTTTTATCGTTTGATATAACTAACACCCAAAAGTTAACTAATACCATGAATCAACAAATAGACTACTTTTTAACCGACTGCGTCAGCGGGGGTAAGGTTCTTACAGCTATAACCGACAATCACGCGGGCGATACACTGCTAGGGGGAAACAAAATGCTTTTATTATAAAATTTTATCATCTATCCATACATTACGTAGCGTGTTGGTCTAGTGGTTAGTGGCCCTGACTGCTATACTAAAGGTCGTGGGTTCGATTCCCAGGACAGATATTTGCGTGATGAGCACGATCACTCGTTCTGCGTCCGGCTATAATTTATCCATAATATGAATGTATTTTTAGAAGTATGTGTATCAGCTGTCTGATTACCATAACACAAGCTTGCTTAGCTTCGAATCAGATGGCCGTGTGTGAATATCGTCCCACGATATTTATATCTTTTATGTTTGTCACTTGTCTAGTACTCATAACACAAGCTCTGCCTAGTTTGAGACTAAATGGCGATGTGTCCAAGTCGTAGAATATTATTATTATCAACAGTACGGACTAATACCAAAAATAGTATCATTTTATTGATCGTATTTCAGAGTAAACATAATAATTTGGCGTTGATAAGATCATGCGATATGATAAAAAGTTGTTGAGATAACAAATTCTATCGATCGGCATTTTTTTTATATTTTCCTTATACAATTTGTAATAGACACCGGATATATTCTAAATTCGTCTTCTTAGCATGAAATTGATTTATTTTACACTCTTATAGAAACACTAGACTTTGCCCCCGACTTCGTATGCATTTGAATGATATTTTTATAATAACTTTCGTGAGAATGATTCATATTTAAGAGATATATAACGGTTTATTCACGCGTATGTATCGGGATAGCGGGACTAGTTTCGGACCCAACCGGAGTCCCTTATCAGGAGCTGACGCGGCGGCGGGCGAGCGAGTCGAACTGGAATCATCAAGAATGATATTGCTTTATAAGATGGTATATCAGGACTCCGTTCTGAAAAAAATATCGGTCCTCCCGTATCTGCAAATTTTGATCGAACGACTATGGCTGATGATAAAATTTGGACGATAAGACCAGAAAGAAATGTTAATGATTCTGTTTTTGTGACAAAAAGGCTCTTTTTAAATGAAGTGTATAATATATCCGCTAACCAACTAATTTGGTCTCTATATGTCCGATATACAACTACTTAAGTTTTCAACGACGAATGAATCTCCATTTTTCTTTTAAACGAATCCCGCACTAATGAATTGAATCCTTGTATCGCGGGGGGTATCACACATTCAAATCACATGTACAAAGACACCCAGACTCTGAACAAGCTTTTAAAGATCGCACAAATTCTTGTCGTACGCGGGGATCGAGCCCGCGACTCGTCGTGCACAATGGTAATTGGCGTGGTGATCTATACCACTCGGCTATCCGTGCAGACTTATAAATGAAGAGATTACATTTTCCTTAACTGTAAAACAATGATGAAGAGTATGAAGTTATTGCTTTCCTTGCTATCGCACAACACGTTTCGTCACAATTTATGACAAATGAACAAATGATCATGCTTATCACACAAACATTTGTCCTGGATGGGAATCGAGCCCACGACCTCCGGTATAGCAATCAGGGTCATTAACCACTAGACCAACAGGCCAGTCTATGTATTGACGATGCACCTTTATGAACCTGACGCCTACTGCTAGTTTTTTTACACAAATATTCCAAAAAAAAGTCTGAAAAAAACATGTATTAGCATCCTTTCTTATCAAGGCTTATCCGATGACTAAGTCACTATCTTTGATATTATTAGTATTAGATAAAAACAGTGAGTAACACACCGTCGAGCTACCAAGACGTGTGATTAGTTACTTTAATATTAAACTCAAAAAAATAAATTCAAATTATATTAAATAGAACTTTTTGAAGGATTACTTTGAATTTTAGCGCCTTTCATCGCTTTGTAAGCGTGGAGTGTGGAGAAGAAACGGCGCAATAGACTCCGAAGCAGTTTTATCAAATAATTTGGTTTTATTTGTTGTTTGTGTGAACTTTTCGTGTGAATAATGGATCACCCAGCGTTCGCGGAGGCCGGTGGAAGTCCTGGCATTGAAATCTGGACGATAGATGTGAGTATCCTTATTCAAAATAAATACAAAAGTCATTTATTCAAATTAGGCTACAATGTAGCACTTTTTGAGCGTCAAAATGATAATAGACAGCACCCCATCGCCCACCCTTCACCGCTTCCTGTGCTTTCGCTACGGGAGAAGAAACTATTCTTTACTTTTATTTATTTTTTAGCATTTGTTGCCCGTGTCTTAGTCTGAGCGAATGTCGGTCATAGTTGCAAAATATTTTGCAGCAGACCTAACGCGATCGGTTTAAAATTGAATTAAATAAATAAAAATCTTGTTTTGAAATAGGGTAAATAGTAGCCGTCCTATATCACCCGAGATCAATCATCAATTTTTATGTTTATTCTTACTGTTTTAAATATTTGTATGGTTAACTTTAGGGTCCTTTCACACAGACCATTTATTCAGAGAGCTCGGAGAGCATTAATTCTCACGTGGATGACATTAACATGAGGGCGTTGGTGTGCATATTCGCAAGCATCAACTCAACTGTCTGTCAACAGTGATGGTTTTTCATATACGATGGCGTTAGTTCCGATTTCGGCCGCGTGACCAAAGACCCTTGTAACACTATACATGCCTATTTAGTTACTTTTCCTGTTTATAGTAATATGTAAAATATTTGTTACAGAAATTCGAACCGGTCCCTATTTCATCGAAATTATACGGGAAATTCTTCAATGGAGATTCTTATATCGTTTTAAAGGTAAGCTATAATAAATTACTTTGACTTAAACCATTGGAGATGTGATGGGCAGACGACACAAATACAAGCATGTAGGCATGTAGCAGTAGGATGCAAAGGGAAAGAGACAGAGAAATATGGGTTAAACAAAGGGAGGCCTAAGCCCAGCAGTGGGTTATTCAGGGCTAATCATGATAATGAATCCATTGATGGCCACAAGTAAACCGTGGTCAGCTGAACATTTTATTCAAGTATCTTACCGAGTATATTGTGGAGTTGTTCATAAACATTCAGTTCGACGAGCTTGTTGGTCTAGTCTTTAGTGGCCCTGACTGTTATACCTGAGGTCGTAGGTTTGATTCCCACTCAGGACAAATGTTTATGTGATGAGCACGATGATTTGTTCTGTGTCTGGGTGTAATTTCAAATCAAATCAAATCTAATCTTTATTTGCTTTTATTTTTGTGTAATTTATCTATAATATGACAGTTGTCTAGTATTCATACTACTTACAAAAAACTGGTTAATTTAAGACTGCTAGAAAGCAATGGTGTGACACAGAAGCGTGATTCTTATTAACAACAAATGATGACGTCACCCCTATTGTGCGTTTGTGTGATTCATAATTGTTGCTCTCAAACAGTGTGTCATTTAGGCATGTGATTTGAATAATAATATTCCTCAACATTCCACAACGCCATCTAGTGTCAATCTAAGCAGAGCTTGTATTATGAGTACTAAACAACTGATAATCCAACTAAAATACTTCTAAATACAAACATATTATACTATAGATAAATTACACTCGACACAGAACAAATGATCGTGCTCCTCACACAAACATTTTGACGGCACGGATAGCCTCATGGTATAGGTCACCACGCCAATTAATACTATGCGCTGTGTGTCCCAGGTTCGACCTCAGTCTAAGACAAGAATTTGTGCGTTCCACAAAAGTTTGTTCTTAGTCTGAGTGTCTTTGTGCCCGTGAAATGAATGTCTGTAAAACACTCCGCGATACAAGGATTAAATTCCTTAATGCAGAAGTCGTATTTTTTCTTTATAAATAAATAAATTGTCCTGGGTTTGAATCGAACCTACGACCTCTGATATAGCAGTCAGGGCCACTAACCACTAGAATAACAGGCCCGTCAAATCAATTGCACCTTTAACTCATAGAAAGTGATCGTCTATTGTTTTGTGACGTTCGCATAAAACTGAACTTTTGTGTGAATAGTAGTAAATGTTTTAGGGATTAAGATTTTTTAACAGACCAACAGTAATAAATTCTGGATACATTTCGGCCATGGCGGCTAGTGTGACCGAAATCCACCAGCCAGCTACGCGGGACATATTATAGTGCACAAGCGTGTGGCGTGTGCTAACACAGGTGCACTCTGTTACTTTACTCTCATAGCCCGATGAGACGGCAATCCGACACTACCAGAGAGAGATCAGGCACAGGACACACATTTTTCCATGTCTTCCGAAACACGGAAAACAGACCAACAGCTCAGTAAAATCAATTGTATCTTTAACTAAAAACACACCTATTTTAACCCAAAACATTCTCCACAGACAACAGGCAAAGACAACTCAAGTCTCAACCACGACGCACACTTCTGGCTCGGGAGTAAGACAACCCAGGATAAGAAGGGGTCCGCCGCCATCTTGACAGTCACGCTAGATGACATGCTAGGCGGGAAGGCCGTGCATCATAGAGAGGTGCAGGGACACGAGTCTAGTCTGTTCCTGGGATATTTTAAACCTGGTAAGTCTTTAAACTCAAACATCATCTTCATCATCATCTTCCTGCCCTTATCCCATTTTACTTGGGGTCGGCAAAACGTTTTTTCCTTCCATTTTCCTCTATCAGACGTCACACGAACCAATAAAACGATGGATGGATTGTGTGAAAGATGATATGGCTGCAAAGAGTGTGAATTGTGAGATGATGGCAGATAGGAACGTGTGGAAGAAGATATGATGCGCCGACCTCAAATAATTGGGATAAGGGCAGGGAACGATGATGATAAGCTCACGATCGTGCCGAGTGGAGGTGCTTTGTAGAATAGAAAGGCAAATACCCAATGGTGCGAGATAGATTGCTGCAAAAGCCATTTATTCAAATCAGGCTATAACGTGGCACTTTTTGAACGTCAACATGATAAATAGACAGCACTCCATCGCCCACCCTTCACCGCTTCCTGTGCTCTCGCTGCGGGAGAAGAAACGGCGCAACAAGCTCCCCAGCAGCACGCTGTCTTTCTTTTACATTATAATAATATTATAGTAAGGTAGGAAACGTGCCAGATGAATCAATGTTTTAGGTCGATTTAATAAAACCTTAAAAAAAAACAAAACTGAGCTCAAAGGTCCATTTTACTTGGGGTCGGCGCAACACGTTTTCTTCTTCCATTCTCCCCTATCTGACGTCACACTTTCATTTACTCTTCTTTCCTTCATATAATTCCTTATAATTAATTAATCAACAAATAATATTTATTCCAGCCATCAGGTACTTAGAAGGCGGCAACGAATCAGGCTTTACCGAGGTAGAAACTAATGCCGGCGCAGAGAAACGTCTCCTTAAACTTTCTGGCTGCGACAACATGAGAATTGAAGAGGTAACATATTACAATTTATTTCTTTTATTCTTTTTGTAAGTCGTGGTGGCCTTGCGGTTCTATGTATGCATTTGTATGCACAAGGTGCAAGTTCGATCCCCAGCGCAAGTACCAATGTGACTTTTTCAAAAGTTGATGTACTTTCTTAATCATTCTAAGACACTACTGACTAACGGTGAAGGAAAATATCGTGAGGAAACCTGGTTTCCAAATATTGGAATCTGAAATCGCCAATCCGCAGTGAGCTAGCGTGGTGATTAATGCTCAAACCTTCCCTATATGGGAAGAGGCCTGTGCACAGCAGTGGGACGTATGTAGGCTGGTTTATTTTTATTTATTTTATTAAAGTATTACATGTATCCTTATAGCTAATACTTAAAACCCAACAAAACTGTTTGTCTGAAGGCGTCAAAGGGCTCCAGGAGGAACATAGTGGGTTTTAGTCAGTAAAAGTCAGACAGGCCTTACCGCTGCACCCACAGCGGGCCGGGTCATATTTTAACGAAAAAAAAACATTCGTCAACATTCCCACAACGCCAACTGCTTCAAATTATGGGTACTGAAGTAGCTACTAGCTTGTGGTATGAGTACTAGACAACTGATAATTTACTAATACAATTCTAAATACATACATAGTACCGATTACACCCAAACACAGAACAAATGATCGTGCTTATCACACAACATTTGCTCTGGGCCAGAATCAAACCCACGAACTCCGGTATAGCAGTCAGAGCCACTAACCTCTAGACCAACAGACCAGTCTATAAATGTTTAATATTTTTAATTTATTATTCAATTGTAAAAACGGAAATGAATCAAAATACCTAATGCACTATTATCACAGACTCCGATCGTCCTTGACTTCACAAAAACTGATAACTTTAATCATTTATGAATACAATTAGCTTTATTATTAATTTATTACTGATCGACACAGATTGTTTAATTTTTTTGATGATAAACTCATGAAAATTTGCATTAATTTATAGATAGCATTTCTTTTTGACACTGCAAAGTAAAAGAGACTTTAAAATCTCACAAGTAAGATTAATTATCGTATTAAAATAAGTTTAACTTCCAAATTACGAAAGCTACAAAGGTAAATAGATCTTATGTCTAAAGATTTAATGTTCATTTTTGTTTGTCATCAATTGTAGTTTGAAACAACGAAATGACTCATTTAATCCGACTTTATATTTCCTTTGATAGCCGTTTTATAAGTGATGATATAAGACGATAGCAGATGTTTTATTGTTTTCCTTGTATTACTAACTAAAAAGTGAAATTTGAAGTTTCCTAACGACTTAGATAAGGCATGGCTTAAGCTTAGTCACTGGAAAACCTTAAGTGTATAAGAATAACATTTCTTTCCCCAATATAGAGCTACAAGGATCTGTTGAAATTTCATGAATTGACATTAAAATGAGGGCATTGTCGCCAATTACCATTGTACGCGACGTGTCACGGGTTCGATCCCTGCGTACGACAAGAATTTGTGCGATCCACAGATACTTGTTCTGAGTCTAGGTGTCTTTGAACATGTGAATAGAATATCTACAAAACCCCCGTGATACAAGGATTAAATAAATTACTGCGGGAGTCATTACAAAAACAAATCGTTTTATTCATTCTTGAATCATGATCATCATTCCGCTGCCCTTATCCCAATTATTATTTAGAGTCGGCGCAGCATGTCTTCTTCCACACGTTCCTATCTGACGTCATCTCGCATGCAACACCCTTTGCAGCCATATCATCTTTTACACAATCCATCCATTAAAGAGAATCGCGTGGTTAGAAAGGTGCTGGACATGAATGTGGATGGATATTGTGGAAGAGGACGACCAAAGAAACGATGGATGGATTATGTGAAAGATGATATGGATGCAAAGGGTGTTGCTTGCGAGATGACGTCAGATAGGAACGTGTGGTAGAAGACATGCTGCACCCGACCCCAAGTAAAAATTGGGATAACGGGGAAGGGAATTCAATGATCCATCGTTTCTTTGGTCGTCCTCTTCCGGCGTACAAACATTTGAGTATAAGAAAACTACAGCTTTTTCTTCGTTACAGGTGGAGGCCGACGCATCCTCGCTCACCAAGGACCACTGCTTCATCCTGGAGGTGCAGCACGACATCTTCGTGCTGATGCCGGAGGGTGCGAAGGCCACTCAGCGCAGGAAGATCATCAGCGTCGCCAACTCGCTGCGAGATGACTATCATAATGGAAGAGCTACTATTGAAATTATTGGTACGAGTATTTTTAATAAGCTGTAGTAATATTCCACTACATTTATACAACGCCATCTAGTCTCAAATTTATTGATCAGAAATAATACTAAACAAGAAATATCTACATTTATAACTAAACTTACGTAACTAAAAAATTACATATTTACAAAGCGTCGAAAAATATATCCTCATCTCCGTCAATGGTGGGAAACGTGCTCAGGAGACTGGCCGCATTACCACGCTGAATTGCAATCCCAATTCTTTGCGCGAAATACAGTCCAGCCCTCTGATCAGTCTCAAATTAAGTATAAAATCAAAATCAAAAGGATTTTATCATCTTTGAATCACTAATTGAATAATACACTTTACATATCAGCTAAGATCTTATGGCATTTTTAAACTTATACGAGAGTAACTTGTGCTAGATAACTGACAAATGATAAACATACTTATATATTTCTAAATAGATACATACATATCATAGATAAATTACACCCAGACACCGGACAAATGATCGTGCTCATCACACAAACATTTGTCCTGAGTGGGGATCGCTACGACCTCCGGTAAAGCAGTCAGGGCCACTAACCACTAGACCAACAGGCCCGACATTTAAACAAAATATTTTTCTTTCCAGATGAGTTCTCAACCAGTGAAGACTATGCTCTGTTCTTCGACGCTCTCGGATCCGGGTCCATGGATGATCTGGCTAGCGATGATTCTTCCTCTGTAAGTATAAGGGTGCCTGTCCACCGGAGCGGAGCTAGGCTGCGGAGCGGAGAAACTCAGATTGATTAACCAATAGGATTGTACAAAATCTCCGCTCCTTGCTCGCTGTGCAATCCTATTGGCTAATATATCCCAGTTTCTCCGCTCCGCAGCCTAGCTCCGCTCCGGTGGACAGGCACCCTTAAACACAGCTTATTTTGAATTAATCCGGTTATTAAGGTATAGGTGCTACAAGGATCTTTCTTCACGTGCCTGAACTAACGCCGTCATATTTGACAAACCATCACTTTTGACAGACAGTTGAGTTGATGCTTGCGAATATGCACACCAACGCCCTCATGTTAATGTCATCCACGTGCCGAAAGATCCTTGTAGCTCTACATATTACATATTAATATTATATACTAAGTTCGGTTTGTATTGGGTTACTGTAAAATTTAGACGGCTGCGGGCTCAATCGATAAAGTTAAATGCCCTAGATAATAGAGTACTTGCATTTTTTTATTTGTGTGTAGATAAAACGGTATAATATATTATGGTAATTATATGGGCACCAGCTGTTGCCCGCGACTTCGTAGGCGTAAGTAAAACTCTCGCGAAAGTTTCAAAAAAGGATATTTTGGATAAAAAGTGACTGATTCTCATCAATATGCTTACAAAATTTCAAGAGAATCGGTACAGTCGCTTCGGTGGAGTACGATAACTAACATTATAACACGGGACTTTTATATTTGTTAAGTAGACTGTATTACCTCTCTAAGCTCTATTACTGTACCATGTTTATTGAGCATAATATCATCTATCACCTGAACTTGTAAGCATATTTCTTACATTAATCACCTACATTATATCCTAAACTTCCTCTCTTACAGAGCTACGCCCGTGACGACATCTCCGCTGTGTACCTGTACAGAGTGCTAACTGGTGATGAGATCGAGCTGGTCTCTCTGAACAAGCCTTACAAGCAGAGTCAACTTGCTTCTGATGTGAGTATAACTTCTATATATAAAAACATCGTGTTTGAACAGAACCATATTTAGAAAAAAACTAGGCTGATTTGGCTGATTTCAGTCCAAATTTTTGTCTTAGCAAGTAATTATTTACTATCACATTGTCACCACCACCATTGACACCAATAACATCTTAAAACAAAAGAAAAGTATTTTTAAACACACTTCTTTTTTCCCGACCGTGGTGAGTCCACGGCCTGTGTAACTCGATTAAAACGTCGGGGAAAAAGAAAATATCGAATTACATCGCGAATAAGATCCGTTTGCTGTCTAAAATGTGTTTAGTTTTAACTTTTAGCTTTCGAGGACCCTAAATAAAGGATTTTGTCTCCATTTTTGTTTAAAATCTCCCCTCCTTTCAGAATGTCTACGTGCTCGACACTCCTTGCTCCGGTGTATACGTCTGGGTTGGTTCTGAAGTGGACAGCGAAGTTAGGAAAACCTACCATGAGATCGCCAACCAGTACTTAGACGTCAAAGGATACCCGAGCTGGGTGAGTACATACAAACGCCTTTTGAAACACATTTCTATTCTATATTGTGTGACAGAAATTATCAAACAAAAATATAAATTTAAAATTAAACTTTATCTATATTTAATAAAAAAATATTTCCTCTTTATTTTTTTTAAACAAATGGGTATAGGCTATAATGTATAAATAGCGACCCTCAAAACGATAGTCCTAAAACTGCCTAGATTGCTAACTATAAGTGATTTGATTTAAAATAATAATAATTTTCCTCAACATTCACACAACGCCATCTAGTCTCAAACTAAGCAGAGCTTGTATTATGAGTACTAGACAACTGATAAACATACTTTTTATTTCTAAATATATACATATTATAAATAAATTACACCTAGACACAGATGTTCTGTGTCTTTATTATTATGACTGCCCTCATCGTACAAGCATTTTCCCTGGCTGGAGATAGAACCTACGACCACCGTTATACAGTCAGGCTCACTAACCACTACACCAACAGTCAAATATCATAATATTTCCTTCTCGGTTTATTTATGTCTCTTTTGTTTCTTCTAGGTGAATGTAACGAAAGTGCGTGAAGGAGCGGAAAGCTCGACATTCAAGCAATACTTCCACAACTGGGAGACCATCCAGATGTTCTCCACCAAGGGATTGGTCACAGAATCTGGTAAAATATCACTTTATTATTAACCTCTTTAATGTCTAAAAGCTGTGATAGCCTAGTGGTAAGACCGTAGGACTGCCAAGTCAAAGGTCTCAAGACCGGTCTCCACAGCGCGCATTGACTTTTCGAATGTTGTGTGCGGTTTAGAAATGAATATCTCAGCTTCCGTGTTTCGGAAGGCACGTCAAAATGTGGGTTTTGCGCCTGATCTCTCTCCGGTTGTTTGGGATTGCCGTCCCATCGGGCTATGAGAGTAAAGGAACAGAGAGTACACCTGTGTTAGCACACGCTTGTGCACTATAATATTTTCCGCGTAGCTGGCTGCTGTCATAGTAACATTAGCCGCCGTGGCCGAAATCGGTCCGGACATTATTATTACTGTATCTCTTTTAATTAATGGGCTAACTTCAAGAGAAGAGATCCGGTCTTTTTTAAAGGCTTATACGGGGACACAGGGCTAACATGCACAGGCCTCGTTGAGAATTTTATTTTAAATTGAAATGGAAAATCTACCAAGGGCCATCCACCTTCGCTCTATGGAAGATAGCCGAGTGGTATAGGTCACCACGCTAATTACCACAGTACGCGACGTGGTGCAGGTTCGAGCCCTACGTAGGACAAGTTTTTGTACGTCTGAGTGTCTCTATGCGTGTGAATTAAATGTCTATGAAACCCTCGCGAAACAAGGAGTCGTTTAAAAAAAAGAAAGAATAATATACAAAATTTCATAACAATTAGTCATGCCATCCCAGTTTCCGATTAGTAGGTAACTGACTCGATTTATACATAAGATATTTGATCCTTTACATCCTATTTCTACTTCTAGACGCTGGCTACTTCTCCGAAGATGCGGAGAAGTCTGCATCAACTGCCAAGCAGATAGGCAAGAGTGCGGCCGCCAGAGGGTATATGCCAGACCAGGGCGATGGCAGCTACACTGTTACCAGGTATAAAATAGTAATCATAATAATCCTCGACATTCAGACCACGCCATCTAGTCTCAAGTTAATTATAAAATCAAATGTCATTTATTCAAATTGGGCTACAATGTAGCACTTTTTGAATGTCAAGATTTATAAATTATATACCGCACCCCATCGCCCACCCTTCACCGCTTCCTGTGCTCTCGCTGCGGGAGAAGAAACGGCGAAAGAAACTCCCCAGCAGCACGCTGTCTTTCAATATACCTACAATATTCTAAGATTTAATTTTTAAATAGGAATCGTGCCAGATAAACCACTGGAGCGTCCTCATCTGCTTATGACCGGGGGTACGGGGTTCGCTTACGAATTCACCTCGCCCCCGGGCAGTAAGTTTATTAGTCTAGTATAGAAGTATGTTTATCAGTTGTCTAGTACTAATAATACAAGCTCTGCTTAGTTTGAGACTAGATGGCGGAGTGTGAAAGTCGTAGAATAATAAAAAGACAGCGGTAATAGGGTCCCGTTTTACCCTTTGGGTACGGAACCCCAAAAAGGACTTATAATTACCTTTAAATCTGTCCCAGGACAACCGGAGAACAAAAGGACATCACAGATAACTTCGAGCTTGGAGTGGCGCGCTTCTACCAGAGCGAGGTGTATGTCGTCAAGTACCAGTACAGCAACGATGGCGCAGACGCGTATGTTGTGTATTTGTGGATTGTGAGTATGGGGTTCGATTTAGTATATTCAATTTTGCTTTGGGTTAGTTATTTATTTACCACGTTCAGACCGGCACCTCCACCCAATATAGATATAACTACTTACAAATCAAATATCTATAGTTTTATAAAATTTAAATGTATTTTAAGTTTTAAAACGTATTTTACATATCACATTTTGTATAAAAGACATACCAAAATGGTTTACATTAAGTTAATTACCTAAACAAATGGAGTTTAGGTACACACAGCATTTAAAATATCATAGCAATTATATCTTATAAGTACCTAAAAAATTGAAAATTAAACATAAAAACGCGATTTACTTAAAAAGATAATCAGGTTTAAAATAGACTAGTTTAAATTAGACACTTGTATTAAGTTCAAAATTCAGTTTCATTCTGGACTGCTTTGGGTAACTAAAGAACATATCCAGTTCCTGTATTTTAGCATAGTCTTCATTATCTAGAAACTGGGTTAGGTTAAAAAACATGTCGAAAAACCCGAAATACACACTCAAATATTTCAAAAATGTCCATAAATAAAATATAAAATGTGGCCTTTTAAAAATTGTGTTGTAGTGAAATCGAACTCACGACCATTCCATTTAGCAGTCAGGGCCACTAACTCTATCTAAAATCTTCTCTCTCAGGGCACAGACGCCAGTGACGACGACAAGCAGGCTGGTTTGGAGCTTCTGGCACAGATCGAGGACGAGTTGGAGGGCGGAGTGACGCTGGTGAAGGTACCGCAAGGAAAGGAGCCCAAGCACTTCCTCAGCATCTTCAAGGGTAAGTTGTTGATGCGGAATATAATGTTTTTGAAGTTTCGCGACTTGTACGTGTTATACATCTCACCGCATTTACCAATCACTATAATCACCTCATTAGAGAATTAACTTTAACGGGTCTTATTCCCGACAATTCGGTCGTTCACTCGTAACCACGGTCTATGCAACTCGGCCGAAACGTCGGGAGAAGAAGAATAGCCAATATTTATGTTTTTGCGATATAATTCGATATTTCTTTTCTCCCGAACGCGACGTTTCGGCCGTTCACCCGTAACCATAGTCTGTGCAACTCGGCCGAAACGTCGAGAGAAAATAGAATCGTCAATATTCATGTTTGGTATACTAAAGATGTGTTTCCTTTCAGGTAACCTATCGATACTGTTTGGTGGTGCTGACACTGAATACAAGGCTGTAAACTCTAGAGGCACTTACGATGAAGACAGTGTTCGTCTGTTCCGAGTAAGTTTATCTCAGATTCACTACAAATATACTATAATAATAATAATGTGTCCGGACCAATTTCGGCCACGGTGGCTAGTGTAACTATGACACCAGCCAGCTACGCAGGACATATTAAAGTGCACAAGCGTGTGCGCAAACACAGGACGTGTCGGATTACCGTCCCATCGGGCTATGAGAGTGACGATCCTTATGACGCGCATCGACGTTTCGAATGTTGTGTGCGTTTGAGAAATAAATATCACAGCTTCCGTGTTTCGGAAGGCACGTAAAAATATGGATCCTGCACCTGATCTCTCTCCGGTCGTGTCGGATTGCCGTCCCATCGGGCTATGAGAGCAAAGGAACAGAGAGTGCACCTGTGTTAGCACACGCTTGTGCACTATAACATGTCCCGTGTTTGTCTGGTGTCATAGTAACACTAGCCGCCGTGGCCGACATCGGTCTGGAGACAATAACTTCATAATACTTTCCAGGTGGAAGGCACAGAGCTGGATGTAGACATGAGGGGCCAGCAAGTGAAGGAGACAGCTGACAGTCTGGAAGATGATGATGTTTATGTGTTGGAGAGCCCCGAGACTATCTATATATGGATCGGGAAGGTAAATGATACAAACTTACTGAGATAATACCGTTGCGGATGCTTGTTAGTCATAGTTCAGTCATCTATTAGGTAAATTAAGCACAAACTTACTGAGCCCAAATTATTATATAGTAATATGTTGTTTGGTCATCTTTATTTCGTTGTTTTTTTACACCCCCCGCACTAAGGTACTTCTTGGTAATCCTTGTATCGCGGGGAGATTTATATACATTTTAGCCGAGTGGTATAAGTCACCACGCCAATTACCACTGCGCGCAACGAGTCGTGGACTCGATTCCCGCGTAAGACAAGAATTTGTGTGTTCCACAAATGCTTGTTCTGAGTCTGGGTGTCTGTGCATGTGAATTGAATGTCTGTGAAACTGCGAAACAAAGATTAAATTCTTCAGTGCGGAAATCGTTATAAAAAAAAACAAAAGAAGAAAAAAGTCTGTGTGTGTTCATCATTAAGCGACTCCTTGTAGAATCCATAACATCTCATCTCCTCTCTCCCTCTTTCCTACAGGACTCAAATGAGACAGAGCACGACGCAGTGAACCACTTCGTCGAGCGCCTGGTGCAGGACAAAGAGATCACCATCGTTCTACAGGGGGAGGAACCTGAAGAATTCTGGGAGTTGCTAGGTATGTTAACGATTTTAAACTTTCGCGACTTCTACACATATTTTAGACGACAAACGGGACTAGTTCGCGATATGAAACTATATTTCTTTTTTGGTCACGGGTGGACTGATGCCACCGTGATATCAGTCCACCCGTGACCACGGTCGGTGCAACTCGATCGAAACGTCGGGAAAAAAGAAATATAGTTTCGTATTGCGAACAAGTCCTGTTTGTTGTCTAAAATATGCTGGGTATGTTTTTCTTTTGTTTTTTTTTTTCCAGCCAGGGTCACGCAGAGCATGCGCGAGCGATCCCGTGACGCTGGCTTAGGTAGTAGAAAGGGCCCGGGGTGTTTTTAGTCGGTGGGAGTCCGACATATCCCCACGCCGTGCCCTCGGCGTGGATTGAAGTGATTAGCGTTGCACTGCAGAAAAAAATGCATGTTTTTGGTGCTATGGCGTCCCACTATGATTTCACCACATTTGAGACATCACGTTAGTATTCATTAAGTTATAGAAGCTGTGATAGCCTAGTGGTAAGACCATAGGACTGCCAAGTTGAAGATCTCGAGTTCGATCCCCACGGCGCGCATCGACTTTTCGAATGTTGTGTGCGTTTTAGAAATAAATATCACGGCTTCCGTGTTTCAAAAGGCACGTAAAAATGTGGGGCATGCCTCTGACCTCTCTCCGGTCGGATTGCCGTCCCATCGCACTAGTAAAGGAACAGAGAGTGCACCTGTGTTAGCACACGCTTGTGCACTATAATATGTCCTGCGTAGCTAGCTGGTGCCATAGTACCACTAACCGCCTTGTCGATTTCTGTCACGGCGATTTCACTGCCTCCGTGCGAAGCTGGGGCGCGTTGCTTGTAGATCATAAATATCAGTGCTCAAAACCCCCTCTCTTTCAACAGGAGGCGCCCCAGAAGAGAAAGAAAACCCTTCAGGCTGGAAGTTAGCAGTAAACAGGAGAGTCACGACCCCTCGCACACTGACAGCTGCAACTGTGACTGTCACCAAGAAGATCAAGTTCGAAGATTTTGATGATGAGTATAGTCAACAGGTATGTTTCATACATACATACATACATAAACGTCACGCCTCTTTCCCTTGGGGGTAGGCAGAGATCACATCTTTCCATTTGCTACGTATGTTTCATGTCACAACCAAACTGTGTGTTTGCGTCATACCGATTTTAAATAGTCAATTTACTAAATTCAACCTACTTCTGTAACCCCTTTTACAGGGTTTCGTACCCAAAGGGTAAAACGGGACCCTATTACTAGAAAGCTGAAATTTTCGCGAATGATGTATTTCCGTTGCTGCTATAATAACAAATACTAAAAATTAAAAAAAAAGGTTAAACATATACCTACCTACTTACAAAAAAAGAAAAAATATTCAGGGGGATCCAAATACAAAAAACGTGATTTTCACATTTTTTTACTCAATATTAAAAACTGTAACAGATAGACGACTCGCGTAAAATAGGTAGTCTTTATTATCTCAAATTGTTACATACAAAAGGATGCATTGAGGCAGCACCCGTAAGTATTTAACAATACTTGTGTTGGGCTGTCCCGCACCTTCCCTTACTTAATAATAACAATATTGAGACAGTAGATATATACAAAAAAAAAGAAAAAAAAAACAAAAGAAACTACATAGTGAATAGATTTTAAATTTTTGTTGTTATTTATTTTAACTTTAATTTATTTTAAATAATTCCTAACCTATGTAATATACTTCTATCTTTCTCCAGGACCTTTCGGACGATGGAGTGTACATCCTGGACACTGGTGAGGAGTTGTACTTGTGGCAGGGACACAACATCCCCGAGAGAGTCAAGGTGGCCAGGCCTGATATCATTAAGGTACGTTTTATTTAATTATACACACAATTTATAGAGGATTAGATTAATACTTAAACGTTATAACGGTTTACTCACGCGTATTTATCGGGATAGCTCGACTAGTTTCGGATTAGATTAACATCAGCAGGCATATAAAAACAATACGTACAAAGGTACTGCTTATTTCTTAAGAAGTTTCTGCCAGCAGGCTTGCGACAGGAGAAAACAGGTTTTACTTAACGTTAAATTAAATCTATTCGATGGCTTCATTTCGATAGTGATTAAGTACAACAAAAGTACTAGATTCTTGTAGCGTGAGGTGTTTTACAGACATTCAACCTTGTAACCGTCAACGTCGGAATAATCCGACAAATATTTTTGGTCCCATTTCGCCATTTTTTTCCTTGGTGAAACGCTAATGACTTCAAACCACGCCGAGGGCACAGCGTGGGGGTATGTCGGACTCAAACCGACTTAAAACCCCCCGGGCCCCTTCTACTACCTAAGCCAGCGTCGTGGGATCGCTCGCGCATGCTTTGCGTGACCCTGGCTGGTCCCATTTCGCTTGAGTCGTTTATTTATTCCAATTATTATTATTTGGGGTCGGCATGTCTTCTTCTTCCACGCGTTCCTATCTGACGTCATCTCGCAAGTCACAGTCGTTTATTTATTCATATTTATTGATTTTTGCTCCAGGAATACATTGAAGATGACGGCTTAGAGCGTACAGTGGACTCCGCTCTCGTGATCTTCGTCAAGCAAGGCCAGGAGCCCAGCGTGTTCAAGAAACTGTTCCCAGAATGGGATAATGATATGTGGGATGTAAGTATACCTAACATATTAACCCTCTATTGGTCGGCCTCTTGGTCTAGTGGTAAGTGACCCTGACTGCTATGCCGGAGTTCATAGGTTCGATTTCCACCCAGGACAAATGTTTGTGTGATGAGCACGATCATTTGTTCTGTGCCTAGGTGTAATTTATCTATGGCATGTAGGTATGTATTTAGAAATATAAGTAGGTATGTTTATCGGTTGTCTAGTACTCGGTTTAGAAATATTTATTTACTTTTTGTTGTAGTTGGGTAAGAAGTAAGAACTGTCAATAGTTAAAAACGTTCCATTGTGCGTAGCTGAGTAAAAAATAATGTAAATGATAAAAAAAAACATATTAGCCGAATTGATAACGTCCTCTATTCCAAAGTTGGTTTAAAATGATTATTGATTGAAATTTTATTAGTCCTAATAACACCTTATGTATAAATAAATGTTTACAAATTCTGTTTTGATATAAAACAAAAACATGACATTTACAAACTGTCAAAAAATATGTCGCCATCTTTGACAATGGCGGGAAACGTGCCCAGGAGACTGGCGGCATTACCATGTTAAATAGCAATTCCATAATATCTTTGCGCGAAATACAGTCCAGCCTTTTGATTACGGGTGGAGTCGACCAAGGGCTTTGCGAGTTCCTTATACAGAACTCGTGCACCTGGTTTTCAATTTATATTATATTTATATATGTTTTATTTCTTTTTTCAGAATCAAGCATCTTATGAAGACATTAAGAACGAAACGAAAGCAGCCAACTCTAAGAACGATGATTAAAACAAACATATTTATTTATGCACATTTATTTACATATTATTATAATATAACTTATAATTAATTACACTTTGGAAAAATAAATCTTTATTTATTATTCATTTTGTTTTATTATGTTCTAATATAATACATAATATAATCTCGAAAGAATGTGGTAAATACATTTTTTTAAATGGAAATGTATTTTTTTCAGATTCTATACTAACCCAATACCTACAATTTTGTTTTTTTTTTTCTTTCTTGCTAATATAAATATATCGGTGCAGACTTCTCAAATAAAACGGCGTTATCTATACAAATATAATAAATACTGAATATACCTGCAAAGTTTACAAAACACTTATGGAGTTACACATTTTAAATAACGGCCTGTCTCACATGTGTAACCTTTGTATACATTGATGTTGTAATCAATCGCTGTTAATTTCATATACTAACATGCCGCAGGAACAATGATGATCTGAAGACTTACCAGCCAATCCTAAAGTAATATGATAGCAGTAGTGTCACGTGACAGCGCACTACACGACGTAGCGCGGCGTCTCTCGCACATAACTGCTGTTATATTACTTTAAGAGTTGGCAGCTGGCCCCCTGGCACTCAAAGGGTTCAAGAAGGTACATAGTAGATATTGATTTCCCATAAAGAAAGGGGCCCTCACAAGGCTTCAAGAAGAAACAGTGGGTTTTAATTTCACACAAAAGATAAAAAGGCCTATACAGCGTGTATATTTGAACGACGGACTTATTGAAGGAGGGTGGTCAGTATTCGATTCTCGTCACAAATATGTCAAAAAACTATGACCTTAATTTTTCATATAATTATCCGATAAAATACAGTATTTATGAACACAGCGCGCAAAATGCCTAATATCACGCGCCAAACACGTGCCTCTCATGTCACTAAGGCAGCGAGCGCGCAAGCCCCGCCCCTTTCCTTTGTGATGTCGCCCCCGCGCCCCCCGCGCCCCCGCGCCACCCGCTCTGCTGACCGAGTAACCGCCAGTCTATGCGCACGCGCCGCTGCTTTCGTATTGCGTAATCATTTCCGTTTACCAAATTCGCGTAAAGTGCATTTCCTAGTGTTAGGTACCTACCTAGTGTGTAGTGTAATAATGTCGTCGCAGTATTCTAATGAAGAATGTTGGAATATGGTTCGTGCTTACGCGCTATCAAATGATCGTGTGCGAGCTGCAGTCAATTTGTACAGAGAAATGTACCCCATGCATGAGGAACTTGGGGTTAACAACCACGAACCTAGAGTGAATATTTGTCTAATTTAAACAAAAACATTTTATTCACCGACGAAGCCACATTCACAAGAATGGGGATTTTTAATGTGCATAACGAGCATTGGTGGAGCAACGAAAATCCCTACATAACGCGACAGGACGCTTATCAACATCGCTTCAGTGTAAATGTGTGGGCAGATATTTTAAATAACAATTTAATAGGCCCTTATTTTATTGATGGACGATTTGACAGTGTATCATATTTAAACATTTTAAATAATGTAGTGAGTGAGATGCTGGGAGATGTGCCATTATATATCTACCGGAACTTGTACTACCAACATGACGGAACGCCCGCGCACTATCAGGTGCGCGTACGTGAGTACCTAACATTACATACATTTTGCTGACAAGTGGTTAGGTCGTGGCGGGCCCGTGCCATGGCCCGCACGCTCGCCAGATCTCACTCCGTCAAATTAATCGTCGTAAATACTCAAATTATTAACCGTTGTAAATAGGTGTGATTACATTTTTTAAATACGCCAAAAATACGATAGTGCGTCACGTCTTATGAAATTTTACATTGCAGAATGTTTATAGTTTGATGTACCTAGATATTTTTGCCTGTCTTAAGCCAGATTTAAAGTATGAAGGGAAAATGCATTCATACCTACGTCGGCGTCGGTCATTGACCGCGCATATGTTCTGCGCTTATCGCAAGGTTGTTAAAACGTTGCGATGTTTTTAGGACTTTTTTGGAACGATTTTGTTCGTCATTAATCAGGGTTTTTTTATTGTTTATACGTTTATTGGTGAAGTCTATGCATAAACTATTGGTGGTTTGAATAAGTCCGTCGTTCAAATATACATGCTGTATAAAAACTAGATATATAAAATAGTATCTATCAAACAGTAACTATACACTGATTAATAATTTGCACTAGGTTCTTATTCTCTAATGCGGCTGCAATCCTTTCTTTGTCCGCTAGCTGTTTGTTTACTGCGTCCTCTGATACGTGGGTGCCTTCTGAGACTTCCACGGTGACTTTGAAGCGGCTTGGTAATGCTCGGAGGAGACGGACACGAATTGATAGGCCTAAAATGAAATGGTAAGGTTTAGTTGTGAGTGTAAGGATTTTTACAAATGCAAAAGATAAATAGTTTAGTTGAGAGGTAAATTGTAAGAGGGCTATCAATAAATAGCCAGGCTCAGCCAGAAAATATAATATAACCAAAGAGAAAACAATATAATATTCCTCAATGTACCCACAACACCATCTAGTCTCAAATTAAGTATATGAGAATAACTTGTGTTATGAGTATTACACAAATGATAAACATGCTTATATGTTTCTAAATACGTACATATTATAGATAACACCCAAAAACAGAATAAAATAAGATTTTTCGTATCACACATACTTTTGTCCTGGGTGGGAATCAAACCCACAACCTCTGGTATAGCAGTCAGGGCCACTAACCACTAGATCAACAGGCCTCTCAATTTTTTTGTAGGTTTAAGCTATTTGCATAATTTTAATGCTTAAAAAGAATAGACTTCTTATATTCATCCTTCCTATCAGTTTCTAATACGATTTTAATAATTTACTAAACTATTATATGTAAAGGTTACTTTGAAGCTGTGATAGCTTAGTGGCAAGACCGTAAGACTGCTAAGTCAGAGGTCTTGAGTTCGATCCCCACGGCGCGCACCGTCTTTTCGAATGTTGTGTGCGTTTAAGAAACAAAAATATCACAGCTTCCGTGTTTC
Organism: Chrysodeixis includens; assembly: GCA_941860345.1. Lineage (NCBI taxonomy): Eukaryota > Metazoa > Arthropoda > Insecta > Lepidoptera > Noctuidae > Chrysodeixis > Chrysodeixis includens. Next base: position 6,711,742 of record OW796110.1, on the reverse strand, counting down.
GGAAGGCACGTAAAAATGTGGGTCCTGCGCCTGATCTCTCTCCGGTCGTGTCGGATTACCGTCCCATCGGGCTATGAGAGTAAAAGGAATAGAGAGTGCACTTGTGTTTGCGCATACGCTTGTGCACTATAATATGTCCTGCGTAGCTGGCTGGTGTCATAGTAACACTACCCGCCGTGGCCGAAATCGGTCCGGACATTATTATTATTATTATATTATTATTACTTTGACCACTTTTAAAAGATGAATGCTATGAATTTAAGCACAAAATAAATAGATTTAAATCTTTTATAGTTGAGGTCTATAAATAAGGGAAGAATCCGAGTAAAACACAGAGGCTAAGCTAGTAAATACGTACCAATAAGTGTAGCCATACTACAATGAGGAATCGTTGGTGTAAACGTTACATACACGATATTCGCCTTATTATCCACCTTTATATTACTTTCCTCGACCACACGCAGCTCCTCCAGGGTTAGAGGATGTTCAGGGTCATTGATATTGCGTATTAAATCAAATATTTCACGTTCATCAAACAAGTCTTCTACTTCTTCGTCGTAGTCTGTTGGTAGCTTTTCTCGCTCTGATCCCTTGTCGTATACGTTGGGGTTTACGTTGTCCGCAGTTTTCGTCATTTTAGAGTTTGTTTAGAATCTCTTTAGATCAGATATGACCGATTTTTTATGAGAAAAACAATTCGTCAGATGGTGGTCGTGTTATTATGACAAGAACGTTTTCGTTCAGAAATAAATGACAGTTTCTTGAAATATCACGTATTTGTTGTGCGATTTTAATTCATTTGACTTGGTATGCTATTGCTCATTTTATTGTTTTGAGAAAATCTTAAAAGATAAGACATAAAGTAATCTGATTCGTTTTATTTATGACAAAACTTTTTAAACGAAAAGCGTGATAACGACGTCACGAACGTTCCAGTCTCGTAAAATATAATTTTAAACCTTAAGAATCTTATACCTCTTTCTTTTAACACTGCCGTGTATAATGTTATCTCTTTCACTCAAAAAGTAAACGTTAGAAACTGAATCGCGCATACTGACAGCTCAATCAGGATCAATAATTTAGCAGACAAACCCAGACAATTCGTGTTTTTAAAACTAAATAACTTGTGAGGGGCGTTTCACAATCTCCAACACATACGAAGACCACACGACCTGTAAGTAACAACATTCAATTAAAATCTAGCGCTTAAAACCTCCTTACAATAAATAGGAAACACTTTTTAGAAACTTTCTATTATCTAGTAAAATCTATTTGTTTTACGATTATTATTCACGTTTTAGATAACAAATTGGTATTGAAACTATATTTCGTGGAAGTAAATTAAATGTGAGACGTTACAGACCTCAAAATCTATAAAAAATTGTATTTCGTTTTAAAGTTTCGAAAAACTAGGTAAGGGTGTATTTTTATGACGTAACGTCTTTAAGGGCTGCTTTCGGAGTACCACCCTTATGAATACTCGTTTTAATACCTTAAGCTACAATATTAATAAGTAAACTTTTCATAAAACAGTACACAGTGCTTATAAATGTCGAAATAACAACTATAAAAAACGAAATTAATTTTGAATATTTTCTTATTGCATTTTTAACTTTTAATTGAGATTTTATTTAGTAACTATCGTGTTTTTATTGTATAATAAGGTAATTATACTGTCTTTATATGTCACTGAAGCAAATATTAATATATATTTAAAAATTATAAAGACCTTGTAAAAGCAATGAATAAATAGGTATATTCTATAATAATTACTTAACCTAATGAGTTATTATTCTCTGACACTGTTACTCTTATGTAATTTATGATATAATATGCACCTCTTTAAACTTAATCTAAAGATAAAATATAAATATAAAAAAAGTTGTAAGCCTAGCGGTTCCATGTATGGATTTGTGTGCATGAGGTGTATGTTCGATCCCCAGTGCAGGCTAGTGTGACTTATTCAAAGTTACATGTACTTTTCTAATTATTCTAAGTCACTTCTGACAAAAGGTAAATGAAAACATCGTGAGGAATCCTGGATTCCAAATATTGGAATCTGAAATTGCCCGCAGTGAGCTAGCGTGGTGATCAATGCTCAAACCTTCCCTATATGAGAAGAGGCCTATGCCCACCAGTAGGATATTGTATATAGGCGGGCTTATTATAATTATTTATTAAAAATTCAAAAAATATAATTAATCTTAAATAAATTTTGTTTACTTAAAAATTCTAATCATTGGTACTGCAAGGTTTACAAAACTAATCAAAATTGAAAAAACCCTGGTATACATGTCATTAGAAGGCTCGTGCCCAACGCTGGGCAAAAGGTTACTGAAGAACAGACTATTTAAATTATAGAGCTATAAGTTAACTAGCTGTTGCCTGCGACTTCGGTATAGGGATGAAAATATATGTTGGCCGATTCTCATAGATATCCGATCCGATATTGCATGGATGAAGCTAAAGTGGTATGCCAGGATCAAAGCAAATAGAAAGATGTGATCTCTGCCTACCCCCAAGGGAAAGAGGCGTGGCGTTTATGTATGTATGTATATTATCCGGATAAGCACAAAAAAAAATCATCAAAATCGGGCTAGCCGTTTCGGAGGAGTATGGCAACGAAAAGTGTGACACGAGATGACACACAATTATAGCTGCAAAGACATTACCTCCCTCTAACGCATTCGGTTATAAAGCAGTCTATGCTTTCAACCAGGGTGTCAACTAACTCCATACCAAATTTCACCAAAACTGATCCAGCTGTATCAGCGTGAAAGAGTAACAAACATCCATCTATACTTACAAACTTACACGTTTATAATATTAGTAGGAGTACTCATATCACATCTGTTTTTATGTTAAGTAGGGTTAGCAAGAAAGTTCCTAAGATGTGACACAATATGATGAACAAATTTAAACTCTCGTACATTGACCTCGGTAGCTTAGTTGGCAAAGCGACTGGCGCGTTGAGCCAGGAGTCGTAGGTTCGAGTAATGTCTGAGGCTTGAAATGTTTTATTGAAAAAGAACAATTTAACACAAGTAATCGTGTTAAATTGTTCTTTTTCGAAGCCGTGATAGCCTAGTGGTAAAACCATAAGACTGCTCGAGTTCGGTCCCCATGGGTCGCACCGAGTTTTCGAATGTTGTATGCGGCTTAGAAATAAATATCACAGCTTCCGTGTTTCGGAAGGCACGTAAAAATGTGGGTTCTGTGCCTGATCTCTCTCCGGTCGTGTCGGATTGCCGTCCCATCGCGCTATGAGAGTAAAGGAACAGAGAGAGCACCTGTGTTTGCGCACACGCTTGTGCGCTATAATATGTCCTGCGTAGTTGGCTGGTGTTACTATGACACTAGCCGCGGCCGTGCCCGATATCAGTCAGGAGACGTTATAATATTATTATAAATTGTCATTTTATGAGTGAAAAGAGCTGTAGAAAAGAAACGCAATAAACTTCACAGCAACTTATCTTGCTAACCATACATAAGTGTATGAGACTTGTATGATATTTACTAACATACATCTGATGTTCCCAACTGCTTATAAATATTGATTCCACGAACATTCGTCAGTCATTGAGCTACAAGCTGTGATAAGTGTACTTACAAAATGTATATACGGAGGCCTATGTATTTTGGGTAAGAAAACATTTATACCAAATATTCAGATTAAGATAGATTTTCAACGTTTCTAAAATAGGTTTGAAAATTAAGATGGTTCAAGGTTAAGAGAAATATGAGGTGTTATGAGAGCGGATAGAGTAAGAAATGAGCATAAAAGAGGAAGTTTGAAAGTGGAACCGGTAATAGAAAACTTCGTGGTAACCGACTGTCATGGTATGGACATGTCATGCGGAGAAAAGAGGATCACGTGGTAAGGAAGGTTAGACATGAATGTGGATGGATATAGGGGAAGAGGACGATCAAAGAAACGAACACTCTTTGCATCATCATCTTTCACACAATCCATCGCATCATATTCCGTGTGGGTTCCGCATATAAAGAATAGCACCACCCCATATCCTCCACTGGGTGTCGTAAAAGGCGACTAATGGACCTTAAGACCCAGTGCACTGTACCAAGCACCTTGGGTCACCCGAATGGTGGCGGGTAAACAACCAACAATCGCATTCGCAAAGAGGCTTAGTGTCAGGCAGGCGGCCGACTATAAAACCATAGCCAAATCTTTAAGCAACATGTCTAGAAGACGTGTTGCGCCGACCCCAAGTGAAATGGGATAAGGGCAGGAAGATGATGGCACAATCCATCGCATACCTGATTCTTCTTAGTGTTACATAATAATGCTGTATTCATCATTCCCCTACCCTTATCCCAATTTGTATTATCCTGTAGTATCCCAATAATGCTGTATTGTCCTTAGAATAATGGCGGCCGACCCGTGGATGGTGCAGCCACACGAGCACGCTAAGTTCGCCGAGCACTTCCGGAACCTCGGGCCTGTGAATGGACACCTCACTGGCGAGCAAGCAAAGAGGTTTATGTTGCAGGTAATGTATTTATTTACATTCTATATTTCAGGCAACTTTTATCCTGTATTTCAAGCAACTAGGTACAACTATGATCGTGCATGAAGTAATGCTATGCGCTGCCATACACCGACACCAAAACGCGAATGACGTAGCACAGCGGTTCAGGTTTAGTCGGTAAGAGTCTGACACTACCCGCGGCTAACCTCGGGGTCACGGGTGTCCATGGGGATTCCCCCGCTTTACAAAAAAAAAAAGGGACAGCTATGATACTGTGACGTCTGATAGGGGAGGTAAGGAAAATATCTGTTGCGACGACCCCAAGTAAAATGGGATGAGGGCAGGAAGATGATGATGTCCGTAGATAAATATAAATTCACAAACAATTGAACGATACTTATAAACTACTACACGAGAGTAAGTTCTGTTAAGAGTGTAGTGTAGGTGTAGATCCTTCTTGTTTACACTCTTATGGGCAAAATAAAGAAAATCCTGTAGTTATAGGTGATTTCATCATATTATTACCTAGACCACAGGGCAACCTAATAAAACAATCTATCGTCAATTACAAACGTAATTAATATGATCTCGAATTTTGTAAGCGTCATCGTGTAAAGTAATTAATTATATTCCACCTCATTAACTTACCAAGGTCCGAACATTTTAACTACATAGGTACCTACCTAATATGTTACTTTTCTTAAATGCTAATCTGAACTGTATTTTTTCGTATGGTTGATGTACCTGGTGTCAGATTTGAAATTCATTGTAAAATTCTAAAGAAAAATCTATCTTTTCAGTCTCAACTCCCGCCGCCAATCCTGGGTCAAATATGGTCGCTAGCCGACACCAATGCCGACGGTAAACTGGACCTCAAAGAGTTCTCTATAGCTTGCAAGGTTAGTACCCTGTAACTGTCCCACTGCAGGCCTCTCATACAGAGAACGAGCATTGATCACCACGCTTGTGAGCTGCCCCACGGTGGGGTGCCATTACCGAAGCTGTTAATAACACCAGCCTGTAACTGTCCCACTGCAGGCCTCTCATACAGAGAACGAGCATTGATCACCACGCTTGTGAGCTGCCCCACGGTGGGGCGCCATTACCGAAGCTGTTAATAACACCAGCCTGTAACTGTCCCACTGCAGGCCTCTCATACAGAGAACGAGCATTGATCACCACGCTTGTGAGCTGCCCCACGGTGGGGTGCCATTACCGAAGCTGTTAATAACACCAGCCTGTAACTGTCCCACTGCAGGCCTCTCATACAGAGAACGAGCATTGATCACCACGCTTGTGAGCTGCCCCACGGTGGGGCGCCATTACCGAAGCTGTTAATAACACCAGCCTGTAACTGTCCCACTGCAGGCCTCTCATACAGAGAACGAGCATTGATCACCACGCTTGTGAGCTGCCCCACGGTGGGGCGCCATTACCGAAGCTGTTAATAACACCAGCCTGTAACTGTCCCACTGCAGGCCTCTCATACAGAGAACGAGCATTGATCGCCACGCTTGTGAGCTGCCCCATGGTGGGGCGCCATTACCGAAGCTGTTAATAACACCAGCCTGTAACTGTCCCACTGCAGGCCTCTCATACAGAGAACGAGCATTGATCGCCACGCTTGTGAGCTGCCCCACGGTGGGGCGCCATTACCGAAGCTGTTAATAACACCAGCCTGTAACTGTCTCACTGCAGGCTTCTCATACAGAGAACGAGCATTGATCGCCACGCTTGTGAGCTGCCCCATGGTGGGGCGCCATTACCGAAGCTGTTAATAACACCAGCCTGTAACTGTCCCACTGCAGGCCTCTCATACAGAGAACGAGCATTGATCACCACGCTTGTGAGCTGCCCCACGGTGGGGCGCCATTACCGAAGCTGTTAATAACACCAGCCTGTAACTGTCCCACTGCAGGCCTCTCATACAGAGAACGAGCATTGAACCTATATATTTTTGTTTTCAGATCATTAATTTGAAACTCCATGGTATTGAAGTACCGAAAGTCTTGCCGCCTTCTCTCCTTGCTTCGTTGAGTCCAACAGGTAATATTTAATTAATTTATCAAAAAAATAAAAGAGGAAGAAGAAGACATGCTGCACCGACCCCAAATAATAATTGGGATAAGGGCAGGGGAATAATGATGACCTAATAAAACTTAGTAGATATAACGTTTTAAAGTAGATTTCAATCATATTTCAAAACCTCTACTGTACACGATATTGATTTAATTGATTTACAACTTATTGGCGTACCTATAAAAAAAACTAAAATGCATAAACAATGTATTTCTTTCAAATCTATTGACTGTGTACCAAATGAAGATAAGGCGACCACCTATCCAATTGAGTTTTTGAACTCCTTGGATGTAGTACCTGGCTTACCACCGCACAATTTACGACTAAAGATTGGTTCGAAAGTTCCGTGCGAAACGGAGTTCGCCGGGTTAGCTAGTACATTATAAGAATACAAACAAAAAAAAATGCTTTAGTTTCAAAAACAGTCTGAGTAACAAAAACATTTCTTTTTACCCCACAGGAACTCAAAAACCGCCCCAATTCGCCGCAGCCCCTACTAAACCCCCTGTTCCCCCTATGCCTTCCCTCCCCCAACAACCCTTAATATCTGGTCTCCCAACCATGGCACAAAGCAACCAGTCCCTCCTATCAGACCTCGTCGGTCCCCCCATTACTCAACCACCCTTAATACAGCCAATGGTTAAACCAGTGCAAAATGCCGTACCTGATTTAATATCTGGTGTGAAACCACCAATGGTTGGACAGCCATTGGTTGCTGTACCTAATATGGTTGCGCAACAACCGATTTCTTTAGTCAATAATCAAATGACGCAACCTTTGATTCAGTCGCAACCTATTTTGAATCAAATAGGACAAAATCCACCTTTGATTCCTAATTTGCCTGAGCAGTTAGTACAAGCCACTCCGCCTATTATTCCGCCTGTAAATAGGCCTTATGCCTCTCCTCCTGAGTCCGCGCCTATTCAGCCTCTTGGTGGGACTATGGGGTCTCAAGTTAGTACGGGGTCTCTGATTTCGAGCCCCCCGTCAACTTTGCCCAGCGCTGGGGGTATTGTTGGGCAACCTATTACGTCAACCCCTTTGGCAGCTGTGAAAAGTGATAGTTTTTCGAAACCTGGTAAGATTTTTTTAATACAATATTCTTAATTTTTAATGTGATAAAACATGTGAAAATGCAATTTTAGTATTTTTTACGATATCTTTGCTTAATTGTCATATTGTTCTGTCCGTGAAATTTTGTAGACTATTTAACAAAAAAATAATTACTGTTGCGAAGTAGTAATTGACCCTGACTACTAAACCAGAAGTCGTGGTTTCACATATTTTAGACGACGACGGGTCTTGCTCGCGATATAATTCAATATTTCTTTTCTCCCGACGTTTTGGCCGACTTGCACCGACCGTGGTCACGGGTGGACTCCAACTGGGTTCGACTCGGACTGGGTTCGATTCCCACCCAGGACCAATATTCTTGTTATGATATTTATCTGGTATTTAATATCCTAGGTTCAGTCGTGGGATCAGTGGTGACGAGTCCCACGGAAATGCCAATGGGTGTGATGAGTCCACCACCTGCGTTGGAATGGGGTATCCCACAACCGCAGAAATTGAAGTGAGTACCATTTGATTATAATACCATTTTTAGAAAAGTTGTTTAATCGTGCTAATGTTATAAACGCTGAAAGGTAAGTATGGATGTTTGTTATTCTTTCATACTCAAATGGCTGATAGCTCGAAAGCTGAAATTTTCACAAATGATGTATTTCCGTTGCCGTTATAACAACAAATTCTTAAAAAAAGGAAAAATGGAAGGATCCTCATACAATAAATGTGATTTTTACATATTTTTTTTGCTCATTTTAAAAATGGGAACAGGTTGCGGCTCTTTTTTTTAAAACGATAAAAGGTAGAAGCTTCAAAATTTCACAGAATATTTACTTGTATATTATCTTTCAAAATAAATAATTAAATACAATAAAGTGTAACTTTTACAATAAAGTGTTTTCATACAACAAACGTATTTTTTAAGACAAAACTCTTATGGTTTTATATAACAAATAAACTAAAAATTAGTATACCTACAACAAACGTTATTTTCTATAATAGATGACAGTACGGAACCCTTCATACGCAAGTCCGCACTTGTTAATTTATATATCTTAAAAGTTCCTAGCATCTATACCTGGTTCTGCCTGCATTTATATTCGTACGGACAGTATTTAAAAACTTCAGAAAATTCTAAAGCTGTGATAGCCTAGTGGTAAAACCGTAGGACCGCCAAGTCAAAGGTCTCGCGTTCGATCCTCACGAAACTGGCCTCTAATTTTGTATCTATATCCTCACAGATACACACAATTATTCAACGCCACAGACCGTAGCAAGTCGGGCGCGGTGTCCGGGGCTCAGGCTCGGTCTATAATGCTGCAGTCGCGACTACCACAACAGGCGTTAGCACAGATATGGGCGTTGGCAGATCTGGACTCTGACGGGAAACTAGGTAAGATCATGGTTTTGTGTCCTTTTTTTTTCGTGGGAAATCATCAAATGTGGGTGATCACCCGCTGTGGGTGCAGCGGGCGGGAGTGTCAGACTGTTACTGACTAACACCCACTATATTTTTATAATAACTTTCGTGAGGATGATTCATACTTAAACATTATAACGGTTTACTCACGCGTATGTATCGGGATAGCGGGACTAGTTTCGGACCCAACCGGTGTCCTTAATCATGAGCTGATCGCGGAGCAGAAAGAACTTCGTACGTTAACCTATACTAGCTGTCCCTTTTGCTCTCGCGTAAACACAATGCGTCTCACGGATCTAAGGAGGCGAAATTCTTCCTGCTCCGCGATCATGCTCCAGTCCCACTGCTGGGCTAAAATGTGTTTATTACTCCAGTCATGGTTGCAGTAACGGGTATGTAAAGAATTACGGAATACTAACCGTCTAAAGCACTAAAATCAAATAATAGTCTCACCTTACTCAGTGACCAATCATTTAGTGGAGAACATCTGAATTTCCCAGTTGTGGAAGTATTGCTTAAAAGTCGAGCTCTCCTTGCCTTTCCGCACTTTTTCACATTCACCTAGAATAAACGATAGATACATAAATAAACCGAGAAGGAAACATTTTGACGGGCTAGTTTGTCTAGTGGTTAGTGACCCTAACTACTGTACCAATGGTCGTGTATCTGTTGTATTTTTTTCGCGGTATTATTACTAACGCGTACGAAGTTGCAGACGACAGCTAGTTATAGATAAATTACACCCAGACACAGAACAAATGATCGACAAACTTTTGTCCTGGGTGGTAATCGAACTCACGACCTCCGGTGTAGCAGTCGGGGCAAATAATAACTAGACCAGCAGGCCAGTGGCTTTTAGCCTGCCGGGGGCGCGGTGAATGTGAAAACGAACCCCGTACCCCCGGCCATAGGCGGATGAGGACGCTCCAGTGGTTTTAACCTGTAACAGTCCAGCATACCTCCTCATCAACCCCCTGACGAGGGCAGTCCATTAAGATTTCTACTGGGTTACAAAAAAAAAGAAAATGGCCAGTAGATTTCCGCAACCAACACTCAATATTCCTCTATCTCAACAATACATTTATATCATACATCCTCATTTGTCCCCCAGGCTGTGAAGAGTTCGTCTTAGCGATGTATCTGTGCGAGAAAGCAACACAAGGTGATGCTGTACCAGCTAAACTACCGCCAGAACTGATCCCGCCTACATTCAGGTAAGACTAGTAACTATACCTGGCTTCACCTGCATTTATATAGAAATAAAATACATTTAATTATAAATAAATATGTTAGGGCAATATCTACACACAGCCATGTGATCCCAAGCTAAGCAGAGCTTGTGTTATGGTAATCAGACAGCTGATAAACATACTTATACAACGTGTAACGAAAATAAGGCACATCCACAGACACCCCAAAAAGAATATCCTTTTTTATCCACAATTAATGTATTGAAACATTTTTATCATTTTCTTAGATATTTGTTTTTATTACATATTGTAAACGCGTGGGCGCCCTATTGCTCAATACGTTACTTATAGCCTATAGCCTTATTGCATCGACTTAAGGCTCATTTTCGTTTACTTCGAGTGCTTTATGAAAATAGTGTCTACAATTTAATTATTTCTAAATAATTTTTTGGTAAAAAAAAAATATTTATTTTTATTAATGAAATGGATTCTGTTATCGATTCTGAACAAAGTAGTTTCAGGATGTGCGTTAATTATGTTACACGGTGTATATTCCTAAATATATACATATTATTGATAAATCGCACTCAGACGCAGGACAAATGATCGTGCTCATCACACCAACATTTGTCCTGGGTGGGAATCGAACCCACGACCTCTGGTATAGCAGTCATTGCCACTAGCCACTAGACCAACTGACCCGCCTAACTATGCCTGGCTTCACCTGCGTTTATATTTGTGAAGACAGTATTCAAGAAGTACTGAAAATTCTGAAGCTAGTGGTAAGCAGGACTGCCAAAACAAAGGTCTCGATACTTAAACGATATAACAGTTTACTCACGCGTATGTATCGGGATAGCGGGACTAGTTTCGGACACAACCGGAGTCCTTAATCATGAGCTGACGCGGCGGCGAGCGAGCGAGTCGAACTGAAAAAAAAAACAAAAGCAACCAATCTCTCTCCGGTGGTGTCGGATTGCCGTCCCATCGCGCTATGAGAGTAAAGGAACAGAGAGTGCACCTGTGTTAGCACACGCTTGTGCACTATAACATGTGTCGCGTAGCTGGCTGCTGTCATAATAACACTAGCCGCCGTATTCGAAATCGGTCCGGACATTATTATTAGTCAAATTTTCATGAAAACTATATTATAAAACTTGCGATAATTATTTTTTTTCCTAATGAATATAATCTATATTTTTCATAGATCTAAACTTGCGATTCTTAAAATTGTACCTAATGATTATAGATCATAGATCTTTAATTAATCCGACACGACCGGAGAGAGATCAATTTTAAGACCTACATTTTCACGTGCCTTTCGAAACACGCAAAATTGGACTTGAGTGCCCAAGTAGACGAAAACTTTTTTCGTTGCCCAGTATACATAGATCTATCTTCTCTTATCTTCTAGACGCGACTCTGTATCATCTAACGCTAGTGCTAAGTCCTACGAGGAACGTCGCAGAGAGAATATGGCGCGAGGGCAGGCCGAGCTCGAGAGGAGACGGTCACAGCTAGCTGATGCACAGCTTAAGGAAAAGGTAAGAAATAAGACATTTATTTATTTACTAATATTATAAAGAGGAAAACTTTGTTTGTTTGTAATGAGTAGGCTCGAAAACTACTGGAAGGATTTAAAAAATTATTTTTTACTTTCTTCACCATTCGAAACCTACATTATCCACGAGTAACATAGACTATATTTTATTTTGAAAAAAAATAGGGTTCCGTAAGATATTTGGATTTTTCGGACACAAACTGAAAAAAATCAACCAAAGTAACCAAAAATACACGCGGGCAAAGCCGCGAGCGGACAGCTAGTTTATTTATAATAGGCACATCAACAACATAAACACAAACATAAAAATAAACATTGCACAAGTCTTATAACTAGTGTTTACATCAATTACAGACGTGCACAACAATTAAGATAAAAAGTATTCACAGTATTCACAAGTAAATATATAAAGAGCAAAGTTTAGCAAAAAATAATCTAAGAATACAAACACATTCTAAGAAAAATCAAAAATATTCTAACAAAAACAAACACAAAAATATTCTTTAAAAGTTTATTGCTACTTAAAAGACAAAGGTTACACAATAATATCACAAAAACGATTATTCAAAAACAATAACTAGACTTAACACTAATTAAATTAAAACTAGTAGCAAAAGGAAATGCAGGGAGATGATGATCCGTAATCATCATCTCCCTGCCCTTATCCCATTTTACTCGGGGTCGGCGCATCACGATTTTTTCATCCATTCTCCCCTATCAGACGTCACACTAAAAATATACAAACTTGCCTATATTATTATTTTTTCTCTGTTTGGCGGCACAGGAAGCTGAGGTAACTATTTAGTTTATTTATTATAAATGTTTGTCGAAAAATATAATATTTTAGACATGTATAGGGTAATCAGAAAAGAAAATAATGGACCAAAATCAAAAGGTTTTTATTTCGAGTAGGCCTTCTCAGGCACTTTCAAAACGTTACTGACTCTAGTTGCGCGGTTCCAAAATGTCATTATTATAGAGAAGAACCGGCAAGAAAATACAAATTAAACTTTACAATAAGTATGCAACTACAACTAGCAAAAATTTTAAATTTCCAAATGGGGGAATAAAATATTCTGTAATGAAAGAAAATAAAAAACTTTGTTTGTTTGGTTGTAATGAATAGGCTCAAAAACTACTGGACCGATTTTAAAAATCCTTTCACCATTCGAAAGCTACATTATTCACGAGTAACATAGACTGTATTTTATTTTGGAAAAAAATAGGGTTCCGTGAGATATTTGGATTTTTCGGACACAAACTGAAAAAAATCAACCAAAGTAACCAAATATACACGCGGGCAAAGCCGCGAGCGGACAGCTAGTATACTATGTAGTGATAAGTTTATAATAATGGATATTTAACCATATTATTATTATTTATAGGCGGAAAGAGAGCGTAAAGAAAGGGAAGAGGCGGAAAAGAGAGAGAAACTACGTCTGGAAGCGCAAAAGAGAGAGCAAGAAGAGTTGATGAGAAAACAGAAAGAGGAACAGGTTAGTATTACTTCGCAAAACATCTTTACTAAGAAGTTTTATTGCCGTCCCATCGGGCTATGAGAGTAAAGGAACAGAGAGTGCACCTGTGTTAGCACACGCTTGTGCAGTATAATATGTCCTGCGTAGCTGGCTGCTGTCATAGTAACACTAGCCGCCGCGGCCGACATCGGACATCCGGACCGCTATTACTAAGAAGTTTCAGAAGTAGTAATAATAAGACCCTGACTGCCAAAAGTCTATACCAAAGGTCGTGGGTTCGATCCCCACCCAGGATAAATGTTTTCGTGATGAGCACGATCATTTCTTCAGTGTCTGGGTGTAATTTATTTATAATATGTGTGTATTTAGGAACATAAAAATAATCTTTGTAAAAAGGCTTATTATACGGTAAACGATTATTTGAACGATAAAAATAGTTGGCCACTATGACATGCACAAGACGGCTCTGGATGGATACTTGACATGTTTTATTTGGTTCCTTACTTATTAATTAATTGATAGGCATACTCTGTGTATGTAACATAGTGTTACCTATTTTGTTTTATTTTTAATACGATTATACGTATTGTTTGACATTATTATCTTGGAATGTATAATTATATTGATTATAAAATTTAATTATGTACCTAACTTGTTTATAATGGTTAGGAATTATGCATTGAATCAGTGTTTGGGTCTAGATTTACTTTGTATTCATTTATTAAGCCGGCAGCAGATTCGTCATGCTCCCTTAGTCGCCATTGCCTGCGGTGGCGTCTTGGGTCGGGTCACCTCCTTCCCTCAAATATGGCGAGGGAGGTGATGGCTGACCCCTGCGTCATACTCGTGAACGGGTGCTGCTTGCGGTGGCTGGTCGGTCTGCTGACCTTGGGCTCAGTAGTTAAGAGTTTTGTTTTTCTTTTTTTTGTAGTTTTATCGACCTAAAACATTGATTTATCTGGCACGGTTCCTACCTTTCTATAATATTATTATAATGTAAAAGAAAGACAGCGTGCTGCTGGGGAGTTTGTTGCGCCGTTTCTTCTCCCGCAGCAATAGCACAGGAAGCGGTGAAGGGTGGGCGATGGGGTGCTGTCTATAATGTAATTTTTGACGTTCGAAAAGTGCTACATTGTAGCCTAATTTGAATAAATGACTTTTGATTTGATTTGATTGACATATAAGTATGATTATCAGTTGTCTAGTACTCATAATACAAGCTCTGCTTAGTTTGAGACTAGATGGCGTTGTGTGAAAGTCTTGGAATATTTATTTATTTATAATAAATGTTTCGTTATGGTAATCTATTTAAAATGTACATATTTTTCTAGGAAAAACGCGAAGCAGCTCGAAAAGAAATGGAAAGACAATGTCAGCTAGAATGGGAGAAAAAACGGTATGTTATCTTACTAGTATTATAAACGTGATAGTTTTGTAAGTATGGATGGCAGTTGATGTAACTAAATGTACCGTAAAACGGGGTGAATAAAAAACATTTTAGGGGTGAATGGAAACACAGTTTTTCTTAAATTTTGCAAATTTTAGAGACAAAATTATTATTTCAAGATTCTTAACTGTGTGATAAAATACGTTTATTTATGTATGTATATGTTTTTGTCTTAGAATAATTAAGAAAGTACAAATAACTTTGAAATAGTCACATTGGTACTTACTTGCCCTAGGTATCGAACCTGCACCTTTTGCACATAAATCCATACATAGAACCGCAAGGCCACCACGACACACTTAGATGGGATTAAATAAATTAAAATGAAATAGTTTATTCTGCAAATAGAACAAATATAAAATAGAAAAAAAGGTTCATTACATACCTATTTTGTTATTCTTATAGGACACGAGAACTAGAAGCTATGCGTACTGAAGAGCAATCCAAGGTCCTGAGTCTAAAAGCCAAGAGTCAGGCCATGACGGCCGAGTTGAGTTCAGTGACCCTACGCGCCGGGAACCTCGCCAAGGACATCCGGGAGACCAGGACTGCGGTAGCCGCCGCCAAGTGCACTATCGACGGCATGAGGTGAGCGAGAGTGGACTTTAAGTCTTAGACAGTAAGGTTTATAATGCGTTAAAAGGTCGTTTTGGTAAGGGTAGGGTATGTTTTTCGATGTGACAAATTTCTTGGTAGTAGGACGACGTTTCTAGCGATAATGGTCTTTAAATGCGGCGTTATAAGGTAGATTTTGCATTGTTTTGTCGGGTCTTTTTTAAACTTAGGAAGATGGTTGTTGTGACTAAATATAACAAAATGGGATGAGATAAAGAAGAGTAGACTCTATAGCTAGTAGCATAAGGTCTATATTAGCTTACGAGCTGAGTTCAGGGACCCTACGCGCCGGGAACCTCGCCAAGGACATCCGGGAGACCAGGACTGCGGTAGCCGCCGCCAAGTGCACTATCGACGGCATGAGGTGAGCGAGAGTGGACTTTAAGTCTTATAAGATAGGGTATATTTTTGTGTGATTTTTTCATTGACGATGTTTCTAGCAATAATGGTCTTTAAATGTTGCGTTATAAGGTAGATTTTGCGATGTTTTGTCGTTTTTAATAGTAGGATGGCAGTTGATGTGTCTAAATATACGTTAAATGGGATGAGATAAAGGAAAGTAGACGTTAAAGCTACTAAAATAAGGTTTATATTAGCTTACGAGCTGAGTTCAGTGACCCTACGCGCCGGGAACCTCGCCAAGGACATCCGGGAGACCAGGACTGCGGTAGCCGCGGCCAAGTGCACTATCGACGGCATGAGGTGAGCGAGAGTGGACTTTAAATCTTAGATAGTAGTAGGTGTATTATGCTTTGAATAGTTGTTTTGGTATCTAAATGTACAATGGGTGAGGGATAATGGACTTTAAAGCCAAGTGCACTATCGATGGCATGAGGTGAGGGAGAGTGGACTTTAAGTAAATAATAATAAATAAATATCTTGGACAATATCCACACACGGCCATCTGATCCCAAGCTAAGCAGAGCTTGTGTTATGGTAATCAGACAGCTGATAAACATACTCATATATTTCTAAATACATACATATTATACATAAATTACACCCAGACACAGAACAAATGATCGTGCTCATCACACAAACATTTGTCCTGGGTGGGAATCGAACCCACGACCTCCGGCTTAGCAGTCAGGGTCACTAACCACTAGACCAACAGGCCAGTCAGTAGTCTTAGAGAGTAAGGTGTATTATACTATGAAAGGTCGTTTTGAAAAGGGATGTTACGTTGCTTTAAATAGTTGTATAGTTGTCTAGTGAGACGATGATTGCTAGTGAAAAAAGGACTTTAAATATAGCTATATAAAGTAGATTTTGCGTTGTTTTGTCATTTTTATTAGGGGGCAGTTTATGTGACTAAATGTACGATAGGTGAGAGATAATGGACTTTAACTGTTGCGTTATAAAGTAGGTTTTCCATTGTGCGGTCTTATTATAACGTAGGAAGATGGTTGTTGTGACTAAAAGTGTAACGTTGTAAAGTTGTGACATATTATTTGTATCTCTTTTATTTCACGGGCTAACTTCAAGGGAAGAAACCCGGTCCTTTTTAAAGGCTTACACGGGGACACAGGTCCAACATAAAGAGGCCTTGTTGAGAACTTTAATCTAAAATGTGATGGGGCACCTACCAAGGGCCATCCACCCGAGCTCTATAAAAGAACAGACATGGACGGCCCAAGGTAGCTACAAAACTATTGTAAATTATAGATGAAACGAATTTGGGCTATGGATAGGATATGTTGGATGTGTTTCCTTCTCTTACTATGGATAACTATGACATATTATTATAATTGCTATATATGCTTTGTTATAATTGCTTTGTTATAGATCTGACCGCGACTCAAGCATGTCTGAGATGCAACAGCTAAAAGCGAGAGTGAAGGAGTTGAACGCGAAACAGATAGCTCTCAACAAGGAGAAGGCGGAGATAGATGCTAAGGTATGTATCATCATCATTCCCCTGCCCTTTTCCCAATTATTATTTAGAGTCGGCGCAACACGTCTTCTAGACGTGTTGGCTATGGTTTTATAGTCGGCCGCCTGCCTGACACTAACCCTCTTTGGGAATGCGATTGTTGGTTGTTTACCCGCCACCATTCGGGTGACCCAAGGTGCTTGGTACAGTGCACTAGGTCCTAAGGTCCATTAGTCGCCTTTTACGACACCCAGTGGATAAAATGGGGTGGTGCTATTCTTTATATCCGGACACCACACGGATGTTAAAAAAACGCAAAAAATAAAAATGGTTTTTCATTGATTCAAATCTTTGTTACAGGCTAAAGCATCTGAAGGCGCGGGCGAAGACGGGAAACTGAATATGATGGAGATTACTCTGAAGCAGTTAAGAGATAAGGTAAGAGAATTTGTTTATCTATGTGAGCTACTCGAAAGTAAAAATGATGAGTGTGGATGAAGCTAAAGTGGTATGCCAGGATCGTAGCAAATGGAAAGATGTGATCTCTGCCTACCCCCAAGGGAAAGAGGCGTGACGTATATGTATGTATTAATGTATGAAAGTAAAAACTGTTCAAAATCGTTAAAGAAGTTTTGGAGATCGATTGATGTAGATCAGGCAGACAAACAAT
>OW796110.1:6578729-6693354 GCA_941860345.1 Chrysodeixis includens | reverse complement strand
CCACTCATACACGAATCCCAAAATTAGTAAAATGGTTTGAAGGTACAGTCAGTAATAAATATGCTGTGAAATGTGATTTTAAACAGTGTATATGTTATGGACCAAGTGATAAATTGAGCAGTATACATAATGCCCGGGCACTATGAAAAATGCCCAATATGAGAGTGCACTTTGATAATAATTATTCAAATAATCAAATTGACCGGGCACTATACATATGGCCTATCACCTTTTGGGCAAAGTAATACAAATGTTACAGCCAAAGTGATCAATCTGGATATTATAGATACTGTTTAGCTTATTATATATTGTTAGAGGAAAAATACGGCAGCCTATAAAAGGAGGACGCTTGACAGTGCGCGTCATTATTTTTCATCGGCCGGCAAGTCAAGAAGCTCTGCCCGAATTTCGAATCTCTGTCATTTCTGTCAATGATTATTTTCAAATATTAAAATTCTTTGGTTGTTTGGTATTTAATTTCAATTTGTAACATCAGAAGTGGGATTCGAAGGCTGAAAAGCCGTTGAACGCCCTATATTTCTGGTCTTGCAAAGGGAAATTTGAAATTCGTAGCTAATCTTTAACGTTGCCTGGTTATTTAATATTCGGGTGGAGTTTTTCGTACGCACGATGCCTGCCAACAACGATCGCAGCAAACGAAAGCGCCGTGGGTGCGCACCCCTTCACCCAACCCGATGGAAGAGATCTTGAGGAGGCTGCGCGTGGTAAGGACGCCGACGCCGAGCCTGGACACCACCAACATGGGTTCAACGCAGTCTGAAAACGTGGTGACGAACGCTGCAGAGCGTCTTTTGACCGCTATCAACTGTGCTCAGGTCAGATCCAACCGATATTTTGTCTCTGATTTTGATCCGAGTGTTCATGATTTCGACACGTGGTGTGATGAAGTTGAAAAAAAAAAGATGGTCAGGTTAGGCCGAGTAGTTATAAGATTGATGCATTAGTTAAATCACCTCAACCCAGTAATGTCAAACAGGTCCGCCAATTTCTTGGTCTTGTGGAAGGGTGAATGGACACCCGATACTTGTGCTGCTTTTTTCGAAGGTGTTTGTACAATTTGCTTTATGGTTGTTTTGCTAAGCTTATGTACTTGTACACGGGATTATGTACCAGTCAAGCCATGTGGGCTTATTGATCTTAGCGATGCTAAGTGTCTTGAGTGTGTTGTGTGTAGTGTTCAGTGGAACAGACCCATGTAAATCCGGTGCGCCAAGGTATTGGGGTGACCCTGACACTGGTGGTATCGGGGTGAGTCGTGGCGCAACCGACAACAGACCTGTGTAAATCCAGCCGTCAATAGGATTTGTCAGTCGTTCGTGTTGTTAGATGTTTGTCATTCGTCAGTCGTTCATTTGTCAGTCGTTCGTGTTGTTAGATGCTTTTATGCACTATATGAATTAAAACCCCACTGTTTACAATGTAAATGAGCATGTTTCTTAGACTGTGTGTTTCTTCACAGAAACCGATTAGATTAGTTAGATGATGATGGCGTCGAGCAACCGTTGGACGCCGAGGGTGTTGCTGGACCATCCTCGAGTTCCTGCTGAGGGCTTCGAGCACGCAGCCCCGTCAGGAGAGGCCGTGTTAGAGGAAAAATACGGCAGCCTATAAAAGGAGGACGCTTGACAGTGCGCGTCATTATTTTTCATCGGCCGGCAAGTCAAGAAGCTCTGCCCGAATTTCGAATCTCTGTCATTTCTGTCAATGATTATTTTCAAATATTAAAATTCTTTGGTTGTTTGGTATTTAATTTCAATTTGTAACAATATAATATCTTCGAAGAATTAGATAAAGTAATAAAACAAGTAGATATTCGTTTCAGAATTAATTTGTATTTTAATTTGCCTTAAGCGTACATATCATAAAGATTATTTTAACAATTAAAATAACATAAGATGATATTTTCACCTCAATAAATATAGATTTTGACAAATAAAAAAAAAACCTAACCTCACCTAATTTAGGTTAGGTTAGGTTAGGTTTTTTTTATATTTCTTCCAACATTACGACCGCAATCAACATCGGAACTCGAACTCTTACGGTGTCCCCAATTGCAGCCATGCTTTATTTAGCGCTTGATACAACTTAAATATAGCATTAGTATCAAATTGCCCAACTATCATTTAGCATTATAATAATGACCTAGCGATATGATAATAATGAAGTTAAGATAGTAATTAATCACTTAGCCCGATAATGCTAGGCATTATTCATAATGCCCAAGCATTATAAATAATGCCCGCATTAATCACTTGGTCCATAACATATATTTTAATCAAAATATGTCTTGTTAAACTTGTTTAAGTGTAGTAGGAAATAGTTGCACAAATACCTGAAGAATTAAAATAAAACTTTTCTAACAAAGATTTAGGATTAAATTACGATCATAGGTATATTAAATTATTAAAAAAGCGAAATAAACGTTTTCTGTGACTGTACTAAAAGTTATGTTTTGGTATTCGTTGGGGATAGATTAGGTACATACTTCATTTAAATATTTGAAATTTGGTGTTCGTTTGGAGTAAAATAATAATTTATATTCCTAACTAATACCATTCGTATTAGTTTTTGGTATTAGAAAGGAATAGATCGAAAGTTTTGCGAATGTTGATATCATTCGTCCCCAAAAGTTTGCCAGTATACAAAGTTATTACATTACATGAAATTAATTAAATATTGCAGGTACATATGTAGGTAGTTACATAAAATTTGTATGGTGACAAAATATACAACGTGTAACGGAAATAACGCACATCCACAGACACCCCAAAAAGAATATCCTTTTTTATCCACAATTAATGTATTGAAACATTTTTATCATTTTCTTAGATATTTGTTTTTATTACATATTGTCAGAATAATTTGTACAAATAATTGGCAAAACGCGTGGGCGCCCTATTGCTCAATACGTTATTTATAGCCTATAGCCTTATAGCCTTATTGCATCGACTTAAGGCTCATTTTCGTTTACTTCGAGTGCTTTATGAAAATAGTGTCTACAATTTAATTATTTCTAAATATTTTTTTGGTAAAAAAAAATATTTATTTTTATTAATGAAATGGATTCTGTTTTCGATTCTGAACAAAGTAGTTTCAGGATGTGCATTAATTATGTTACACGGTGTATATCAATTAGTGAATTGGTCCACCTAAGTCCTGGAACAAGCTCAGGGGGGGGTCATCACCCCCCTGACCCTCCCCCTGGATCCGCCCTTGGTCTTAGTAACACTAGCCGCCGTGGCCGACATCAGTCTGGACATTATTTTTATGTGTAAAATAAAACAATAACTTCTTTATAAAAATGTATTGCAGGCTTAGAAATAGTCGATCACATTACAAAGATATGTGTACAAGTATATTATGTAATTAACAATCACAATTACTTAAAAGTAACATCGGATTACAACACAAAATAATAAAAAAGAAATACTACATTTTGAAAACTAGTATTTAACAAATCCCATAAGACGGTTGCGTTTTAAAGTAATTGAAACAAAAATCTGGTGTTACGATAGACAAAACGATAACATAGGTTAGGTTTTTAAACAATATTAGAGAAAAACATTTCTTTTCTACAATGTTTTTATAATAACTTTCGTGAGGATGATTCATATTTAAATGATATAACGGTTTAGCCCGTCAGCTCATGATTAAGGACTCCGGTTGGGTCCGAAATTAGTCGCGCTATCCCGATAAATAAGCGTGAGTAAACCGTTACATCATTTAAGTATTTTTTACTACAAGTCACGAAACTTTTCGCCGTATTCACAAACTACATTTAGTTAATATAAGCTCTTATGAGTGCTTTTGTCATTTTCGTGAATAGAGTGGAATGTAGAAAAGAATAGAGCTACAAGGATCTTTTGGCACGTGGATGACATTATCATGAATTGTAGATGGCGTTGGTGTGCATATTCACAACAAGAATCAACTCAACTGTCTGTCAAAAGTGACGGTTTTCAACTGTCAAGATTAGTTCCGATTTCAGCCACGTGTCAAAAGATCCTTGTAGCGCTATAGATGTTTAAATATTTCACTAAATGTCATTTATCAATACGGCTGTTAAAATACTAAAATCAATTGAGTAAATAATTTATTTATAATAGCCAATAAATATGTGTAGATTCGTTAGAGATCGTAATTTTATTCTAAATAGGCCGTATTGAAATCAAATGTATAGCAAGTCGCGGAATGCTCACAATTAGGGACTAGTTTATATACCTATACTAGCTGTTGCCCGCGACTTCGTCCGCGAAAAAAAATAAAATTGGGATGAAAAATTGATGTTGGCCGATTCTCAGACCTACTGAATACGCATATAAAATTTGGTAAAAATCGGTCCAGCGGCTACGACTACGGCCCTAACGTTTCGGAGGAGTAAGGTAACTAACATT
Organism: Chrysodeixis includens; assembly: GCA_941860345.1. Classification (NCBI taxonomy): domain Eukaryota; kingdom Metazoa; phylum Arthropoda; class Insecta; order Lepidoptera; family Noctuidae; genus Chrysodeixis; species Chrysodeixis includens. The sequence goes on along the minus strand of OW796110.1, from coordinate 6,688,939 downwards.
GTGACACAAGAATTTTATACAGGGTGACTTCGAAGTCGTGGGCAATATTTTAAACTAAGACACTATTAATGATACTAATAGCATTAGGGCTACTTTTACGCAAAAAAAAAGAAAAAAAAATTGTGGAGTGTAGGGCTTGGGCCGTGAGGCGGCCCCGTACCCACTAAAACCCCCGGGTTTTCGGCGTGCGCCACCATGGAGGGGTCACGGGAAACCAAGACGACTACTTCCGCGAGCCCTCCGGCGCCTGGCCGGGCGTCGGATGCCTGGCCCCGCCGGGGGGAACTAGGTAACTACCTACATTATTATTATTTTTTTAAGTAAAAATACCTATTAATAATACTAATTGCCTTAACGCACTATTAATGATACTAATTGCCTTAACGCAATTAGTATCATTAATAGTATCTTAGTTTAAAATATTGCCCACGACTTCGAAGTCACCCTGTATATGAGATAAATGGTAAGTACTATTGGCGTTGTGTGAATAAAACGTCTAGTTGTAACGTACTCATCACTACTTTGTTCATTGATAACTCTCAAACTGTAATGCCACATCATGAACATATGCACTTGCCTGATCCAGAAAACACTATTGTAATGAAATTCAAAAACAATATTAAACAAAAAGCTAGTAACTCAATGGGTACTCCGTCACAAATTGCACAAAGATGTATTCAAGAAATACCTACGACTACCGCCCCTTATGTACGTAACAGGGACGCCATACGGATGATAGTACACCGTAAGAGAAGAAAAAACTTACCCCCCTTACCCAAAAGAGTAATAATTAGGTGATGACCCTTTTGTCGCGGAGGCGTAAATCGTAGTTCGACAGATTAGTGCCACGACGGAGGCCGCAACTTGCATTGAGGGCGGGGGTTGCGAGGAAGAAAACATCTATAAAAATTACTAACATCCCAAGGTGTACTGAGTAGGGGGTGGCTCCAGCACCCGGCCAGCCCGGAACGTAAGCGGTCCAACGTTGACGGTAACATGAAAACCGCATAATCAAAAATGGAAGTAAATAATAAAAACAAACTACTCCAGGAGGGTACCGGTTCCACCGGAGTCGGAGAATCCCTTCCCACGTCGCCATCTTGTGGCGCGGACTGCCCCTCGTATACTGGGGGGAAAATATTTCACTTGCGAAAGGAAAGCAGAAGAAGGAAGAGTGGGAGATCTGATACAGACTCCAGTATGGAATCCCTAATTTCGCTGTCTATGGGGTGCTTAGACAAGCCCAATAGAAGACAGTGGTAGAAGAGCAAGGACGTCGAAGTGAGCGCCACTTTGGGCGAAGGTCTCCACAGCGAAGAGAGGCACGCGACAGGCCACCGACCACCGGCATATATGTTGGTTGGGTGAGAGCTCAAGAAGAACATAAGGCCGCAAAGAAGCTGGCAGAGAGAGACGCGATGCGGCGCAGGGCGAAAGACGAGTTCGCCCAAATCGTCGACCGAGCGCGAACTCGGCTGACGCCTTGTCTCTCCGAGTCGTCGGTCACGGCTAGCCACAACGGCGACGATACACTTATGTCAGTCCAAGCTAGAGCAATGGACAGCGTGGAGGTTGCCCTTGATGTGGCTGCCAAGTCGAAGAACCTTCAGGGTCTAGTATTTAACAAAACCCACACATTGCGGATCTTAGTATGCGGTTAATATCTTCTGCGGTCCGGATCTTCTCCTTCTAGTCCTCCGCAGGGTAGATAGCCACTGCCGGGCCGCGGCTTGGTGGAATTGGCACCAGTGCGTTTTTCCCTAGCTTCAATGCGTTCCATCGCTAGTGTCATTGCTGGTGCCATTACTTTCCTCTGCGCTTGCTTGGCTTCCGCTTCCGCCAGGCGCACCACAAGATGCGTTAGATCTTGTGGTGCGCCTGGCGGTGAATGGTGCTGAGCCTCTCGGAGCGGATTCAATCTTGACGCTTTTGCCCGCACCGCCTCCATTATCCCCTTCGTTGCCCCCGTCGCCAAGCCCGCCAGAGATCTCGCCGAGGCCAGCTGAAGCTCATGTATGGCCCTTTCCTCCACTGTCGGCAGCTCCTCTCTCTGCTTCTTCTGAACTCTTCTCCTGACGGCCTCTTGAACCTCTTTAAGAGAAGACAGCGTTCTCTTAGCGGAAACCGTATTTCCCGGCATCGACGGACATAGGGTGGCGACTTCCTGCTCGACCTCTTTCGGGTTGGACGCGCTGAAGCGGCTCGGCGTCGTCCTCTGCAGTGGTCTGCGAGGCGCAAACCCGGACTCCCTTCGCAACGCCTCCATTTCTTCCTCATTCCGCCTCAGTTCCTGGTCCAAGAGCGCCTCAGTGGTGTCTCTGTCCATGCTGACTGGTCCGGTCCCACCGATGGGATCGATGGCAGAGCAAACACGAGCAGATATATACCGTTCGTGTATTACTCCCTCGCAAGCATAGGCGACCAGTCGCCGCACTGAACTACACACTCACATGTGTGTCTGTGACGCACGTGAAGTGTCTGTGACGCACGTGACGTGTCTGTGGCGCACGTGACGTGTCTGTGGCGCACGTGACGTGTCTGTGACGCACGTGACGTGTCTGTGGCGCACGTGACGTGTCTGTGGCGCACGTGACGTGTCTGTGACGCACGTGACGTGTCTGTGACGCACGTGACGTGTCTGTGACGCACGTGACGTGTCTGTGGCGCACGTGACGTGTCTGTGACGCACGTGACGTGTCTGTGACGCACGTGACGTGTCTGTGACGCACGTGACGTGTCTGTGACGCACGTGACGTGTCTGTGACGCACGTGACGTGTCTGTGGCGCACGTGACGTGTCTGTGACGCACGTGACGTGTCTGTGGCGCACGTGACGTGTCTGTGACGCACGTGACGTGTCTGTGACGCACGTGACGTGTCTGTGGCGCACGTGACGTGTCTGTGACGCACGTGACGTGTCTGTGGCGCACGTGACGTGTCTGTGGCGCACGTGACGTGTCTGTGGCGCACGTGACGTGTCTGTGGCGCACGTGACGTGTCTGTGACGCACGTGACGTGTCTGTGACGCACGTGACGTGTCTGTGGCGCACGTCACCACTACTGACGAGGTGTGCAAGCTTTTCGAGCGAGTTGTTGTTGGCGGCCCAGAACCGCCTCATGCCACCTTAGGGCTTAACCGACTGACCGCTGGGACCGAAGAATCATCACCGCACGACGATGACTACATCTCAGCCGACCATTCGTCTAAATTAGTGTAGGGTCTAATTATTGGCAATTAGAGTAGGGCTCGCTATTTACAAGCGGGCGTCGCCGGCGAGGTCACGGAAGGTATACGCAAGTGTTCCTACATGATGATGTAGGAAAAACAGTGGGGTTTTAGTAGGTACTAGTCCGACATAACCTGCCTATGAATATGTATACGGCACACTAAAATAGTACCTTTTTTTTATGTTTGTCTGTTTGTTCACGCTAATCTCTGACTTTTTTGATATTGTTATAAAAAAAACCTTCAATTTTAGAAAATAAACTAATTAAATTCCACGCGGACGAACTCCCGGGAACAGCTAATGTTGCATATAATCTGGTCTCTAGTAGAAACACATTGTTAGGTGTGAATGAATTAGTAAATATTTAAGGAAATACATACTCTTCGCGTAACGACAGCTACTATACATTTGGTTTCAATACGACTTTAGTATATGAGTTTTTCGCACAGCTAACCAAAATAAGTCTTATTAAAATAATATACAATTGATAAATCTTAAAACTAAATGGACTGTATTTATATAAGGACTATAATAATGATATTGCGTATAGGTATATTAAAACAGGCCGGTTATAAATATCGCTTATGTGCGTGAATATGAACAAACATAAGGCAACAAATTAAATATAAATTACCCCGGTTTCTGGAAGGCTGTTCAATTGAATCTACGACTGTGATTGGTTGACCATAAAGCTTACAACCAATCACAGAGCTTGACATGAGAATTATTGCGGAAAGTTGTTCCTTCGTGGAGTTTCTTGCCGGTTCTTCTCCATAATAATGACATTTTGGAACCGCTCAACTAGAGTCAGTAACGTTTTGAAAGTTCCTGAAAAGGCCTACTCGAAATATAAACCTTTTGATTTGATTTATCTACGAACACAAGCGGTATTTAAAATATAGCAGCGTTCTGATAAAATTCGCGTTTGTAAAACAAAGATTTAGAATCATGTAGATTTATAATTACTTTTGTAAGTATAAAAAGCTTCAAAACTTGGAATGATATGAAAGTATGTTTTGACAAATTAATATTTATGAACAAATTCAATGCTTTTTATATGTATCCGTAGTATATAGCATAAACTAATAAAATAATCTAATACAATAAAATATATACATATCACAATATAGATTGCTTTTCATTGATTCCTTTTCTGTAGAGCAAATAATAGAAAAAAAAATAGACTGAAAATGTGACAAAAGCGGACACAGAACGTCATTGGGATAATTCGCAAAATGACGCTGGCATAACGACATTTTTGTAAAATGTCATTCAAGTCATTTTTGTAGAATGTCATTCAAGCCATTTTCTTAGAAAATATTTAACGCTAACATTGCCAATTTGGGTATTAATTTATTAAATACTTTGAGAAAATCTCAATGTTTTTTGGTCTTCTTTATACATATTTGGTCTCATCTAAGAAAAAAAATGGCTTGAACGATGTTCCGCAAATTATTTTTTTAATCAATTTTTCAACTTTGAAATACTCGGTCTATTTTTATGTCTAGTCTGATTTTGTGCTATGAGCTATAAATACTTATGAGAGTAAATTATATTTTCAAGCTAACAAATGAGAAATAAAAGCCTTTTTATTATTAAAAAATACACTAACCTTGGTACTGAGTAAGTGATGACGACAAAACAATAATTATTAATAATAATAATAAATGGAAAAAGTTTATCAAAAGGTGTATAACCTAATAAATTGTAAATTGTATACAAACATGTAGTAAATATTCTAGAAAATGTGTTTCGAAATATTAAAAAAAAACGTGATTTTTGTGTATACTTCCTAAAAAAAATTGTTCCCTTACAGTATATTTATGTAAAATGTACCATAGAAAATCGAATTCGATTTAATATAGTTAAAATATTAACACCAGCCTTTAACTTTCCCACTGCAGGCCTCTCATACAGAGAACGAGCATTGATCACCACGCTTGTGAGCTGCCCCACGGTGGGGCGCCATTACCGAAGCAATTTTCGTTCTCTGTATGAGGCATACAGTGGGACAGTTACAGGCTGGTGTTACTAAATACTCACCCATCGCCTATCTTTAAATCTAATATATTTACATAAATACATATTTTCAAGACTTAATACATATATTTCGACTAATGGTCAATAAAATAGGTAGATACCTATTTTTAGACGTACCTCGGTTTCTAAAGATTGATCAATCAATCAAAATCAAAAGTTTATTCAAATTAGGCTGCAATGTAGCACTTTTTTTATTCCAAGACTTTCGCGCAACGCCATCTAGTCTCCAACTAAGCAGAGCTTGAATTGCGAGTACTAAACAACTGATAAACATACTTATATACTTCTAAATACATACATTTTATAGATAAATTACACCCAGACACAGAACAAATGATCGTACTCATCACACCAACATTTGTTCTGGGTGGGAATCGAACCAACGACTTCCAGTATAGCAGTCAGGGTCACTAACCACTAGCCCAACAGAGCAGTCAATTTTTATAAATTATAGACAGCACTCCATCGGTTTCATCCCAATGTAATATTGTCAAATCAACCGCTCACGAAATTTGACAAATAATTAACAAATATATGTATTGATCAATCTAAGAAACCGAAAGAATTTCAATTTACAATTGTTTTAGAAATCACAAAATATATTTACAATTATAAACTTAGATATATTTCTATAGATTGCCATATAATACTCAAGACTGGTGAAAAGCACTGGAATAACTAATTATTACATAATTTATAAAATTTTGTCTCTTTGTAACTAATAATTATAATCTTCATTATCACTACATAGTATAAAACAAAGTCGCTGTCTGTATGTCCGCTTAAATCTTTAAAACTACGCAACGGATTTTGAAGCGTGTTTTAAACAGATAGAGTGATTCAAGAGGAAGGTTTATATGTATAATACATCAGTATTTACATGTCTCCTCACGCTAACGCTGTACGCTCCAATGTATTGAACTGACAAGTCACAGTCACGTCACGCGTCGACAAGGAATGTCATTCCTATACATTTGAAGTTTTCCATTATAATGCGAAGTAACTTTAACTATCACTTCTATATTGATATTTGAAAAAACTTTTTAAAAATTATAAACCTTAGTTACAAAAAGACAAAATTTTATTCAAATAAACTAAAATATTAATGAAATTTTATGAGAAGCCTCTAATATGAGTAATATATCCTCCACTGGGTGTCGTAAAAGGCGACTAATGGACCTTAAGACCCAGTGCACTGTACCAAGCACCTTGGGTCACCCGAATGGTGGCGGGTAAACAACCAACAATCGCATTCCCAAAGAGGGTTAGTGTCAGGCAGGCGGCCGACTATAAAAACCATAGCCAAAACTTTAAGCAACACGTCTAGAGGACGTGTTGCGCCGACCCCAAATAAATAATTGGGATAAGGGCAGGGGTATGATGATGATCAGTGTGGACATTATACTATACCTTTAAGAATGTGTATATCATTTATAAATTAATTCTCGCTTTAGCTCAAATCTGCTGGACTGATAAAGAACTAAAAAAAGATTCTTTAATTTAAGAAAAATGGGTCAAATAGGATAATTTTCGAATTAATGTAGTTTATATCTTTTTTTAGCTTCATTTTCATCTTCAAGGAAAGAAACCCGGTTCTTTATAAATAGTCACGAGCAAAAACATGTATACACGACCAAACAATTGCAGTAGATTTCTTATGCGAAATTTCTGAAGCTGTTATGGAATATTCCTGATATTGTAAGTTAAATATAAAAAGTTTTATTTCAAAAGAAAATTTCACGATTTCATAAATCATTTGACTAGGATTTAAACTTCAATTGTTTGGTCATATATTTGCTCGAGATTTCACAAATCCAATATGCAGAGGCCTTGTTGAGAACTTTAATCTATACTTCTATACTTATATTATAAACGTGAAAGTTTGTAAGTATGGATGTATGGATGTTTAGTTACTCTTTCACGCTCAAACGGCCAAATCAATTTTGATGAAATTTGGTATGAAGTTAACTGGCGCCGTGGAATAACACATAGGCTACTTTTTAACCGACTGCGTCAGAGAGGGGTTATGCTTTGCCACTAAATCTGATATTTGCGCGAGCGAAGTCGCGGGCAACAGCTAGTCTAAAATATGATGGGGCATCTACCAAGGGCCATCCACCCTGCTCTATGGAAGAACAGACATGACGGCCCAAGGTAGCTACAAAACTATTGTAAATTATGGAGATGAAAACTAATTTGAGTTATTGATAGAATATGTGATGAGGCATCTGCCAAAAACCATCCACCCCTGTACTATGTATAAGAATGCAATTTTTTCAACCGATATTTTTAACTCAATTTAAAATAAAATGTGGTAGTCAGATTTCAATATATGGAATCTGAAATCGCCAATCCGCAGTGAGCTAGCGCGGTGATCAATGCTCAAATCTTTCCTATATGGGAAGAGGCCTGTGCCCAGCAGTGGGACGTATATAAGCTGTTTTATTTTTTTATTAAATTTTCCACTATATGATATTTTGTAAGTTACATACAATCCGTTTTACAGTAAAATGTGCCTTATCTCAAACCTAAAAGAGTCTTGTTTCCCTTGAGCGCGGATCGTAGTTTCTTGACTAGGGCCGATGGTTGTATAAGCACGGATACTTCTGTCCCATGCTTACTTATTCTATTCATTTCTTCGTCTCCGCCCTGTGAACAAAGTAATAAATAAATATTCTACAATATTCCCACAACGCCATCTAGTTTCAAATTGAGTATACGAGAGTAACTTGTGTTATGAGTACTAGACAACTGATAAACATACTTATATATTTCTAAATACACATAATTATATGAAATGAAATGAAATCATTCATTCCGTAAGTAGGACAATTTTATCACTTTTACATGTCAAATATGTTTCGAGCTCGCTGGATTCGACATTTCCTAACTGACTACCCTGAGAAGAAATATCGAAACAAACTCAGGGGTCTCTGTTTCTTTTAAAGTCTAGATGTAGTTTCCAGTTTTATAGATGAATTACACCCAGACACAAACCAAATAATCGTGTTCATCACACAAACATTTGTCCTGGATGGGAATCGAACCCACGACCTACGGTATAGCAGTCAGGGCCACTAACCACTAGACCAACAGGCCCGTCAGAAAATTACTAAAGTTACACTTTTTTCTCAACTGAGTCACGATTACATCTAAACCAATTTTTATTGATTTCACGAATAGCCGAGGGGTATAGGTCACCACGCCAATTACCACTGTACGCGACGTGTCGCGGGTTCGATCCCCGCGTACGACAAGAATTTGTGCAATCCACAAAGGCTTGTTCTGAGTCTGTGTGTGTCTGTGCATGTGAATTGAATGTCTGTGAAACCCCCCGCGATACAAGGATTAAATTCCTTAGTACGGGAGTCGTGTTAAAAAAATAAATCTTACCTTTAATAAGTTGATAGGTCTATTGTTGATTTCTGTGAGTGCCCAGTTGCCGGGCGGAGGTAGGCCGGCTCTCGCACAAGGACTCCCGGGTTCGACGCTCACTATATTACATTCGCTGTCTAATTTTAAACCTGAGGGAAAAAATAGACCATTTTGTTAGGAAAAGAAATGGTTACTACTCTTTAGATAACAATTTAAATCAGATAGGATTAGTCGAAAAGTATAAATAGTATTTTTTTTTTATTTATGCATTTCCTCCTATTTTGCATTTTTAAAATAGTAAATTAAATACGAATATTATGTGGGACTATATTTGAACGTTTAGAGAGAAGAAAAATACAAATAAGAAACTAAATACTTACCGATACTTTCTTGGTCTCTCTTGTTTTATAACATATATCTTTGCGAGCGGAACCCGGTGAAACAGTATGTCCACCTATAAAAGATAAAATGTAATGAGTATTTATTACAATAATTCTGTTCTTAGTTTTCTAGAGTATTAAAAAAATCTTCCTGAAGCCTGTTTTAGATAGTCATAAAAACAATCCGTATTCTTAAATTATATTTGGTTAGCTATTAATTTTAATGTATGCTCTAAAGAGACAGACCGCATTTCATGTTGGTTTGCATATAGACTAAACAATATCTGTATGCTGAACTTTGTCCCCATGGTATTTAGTTAGTTTATTTTCTGAAATAAGATTTTTTTAGTTACTCCTTATTATATTAGCTACCTGCCAATAAAAGTGTCGTCAAAATCGGCCAGCAATTTCAGAGAATAGCGGGAACACATAGACGTGAGAGTGCACCTGTGTTAGCACACGCTTGTGCAATATAATACGCTCTTCGCTGGCTGGTGACATAGTAACACTAGCCATCGTCCCCGAAATCGGTCCGGAGAGCCATCATTATTACATTACTTGGTTTGAGTGTTTACGTAAACTTGATTAGTCAGTTCAACATTATTTGCTGTTTTACCGCCTTTCGGCAGTCATCTTCCTGCCCTTAACCCATTTCACTTGGGGTCGGCGCAACACGTCTTCTAGACATGTTGCTTAAAGTTTTGGCTATGGTTTTATAGTCGGCCGCCTGCCTGACACTAACCCTCTTTGGGAATGCGATTGTTGGTTGTTTACCCGCCACCATTCGGTGACCCAAGGTGCTTGGTACAGTGCACTGGGTCTTAAGGTCCATTAGTCGCCTTTTACGACACCCAGTGGAGGATATGGGGTGGTGCTATTCTTTATATCCGGACACCACACGGAATATGTATAATACTCACGGCATGAGCATGCGGCAAGGCCAGTAGCTGCCTGCATGGCTCGCGTCTCTGGGCGCGCGACTTCTTAACGCGGCCAGTCGGTCCCCCGCGCGACCCCCCGCTCTAACCCCACCGCCACCCCACCCACGCTAGCCTAGGGGAATTATAAAGATATCAGAAAGTTGTTCGTTAGTCTCGATAAAACTCGATAACGGTTGAACGGGTATATCTTATCTAGGTCTTGAAATTTTCGTTGAGGTCTAGACCTCCCACTTTCACCCTCTACCTTCCCTTCCTTCCACCTTTTAAACCTCCCCTAGGAAAGATTTGAAAGGTGAGAAAAAATCGAATAATTGCCGGGCAAACCCTCAAAACAGCTCTTTTCCTTTTCCCATGTAAAAGATTTCTAAATAAAATTTAGAGACAGAAAGAAAAGAAAGAAAGAAAATACATTTATTTACGCAGACACAACGCACAGACAAACACAGAAGAGGAGAAATACAAACAAGAAACATTTTGACAATAAAATAAGAGTGACAGAAGACAGAATAGAAATAAGATAAGAGTGACAGAGTAGCAGACAGAGAGACAATTTTAGGTATTTTATTTATCTATTGGGATAGTACGAAGTCTGCCGTGTCAGTTAGTAAATAAATAAATAAACTTACCAAACATGATTATCATAATCAGCAAAGATAGGCGGGTCTCGTAGCGACAGCGTAGCGGGTAGCGCGGCGGCTCTACGCTGCGTAGCTCGTAGCGCCGCCGCTTGCCGCGCGCGTAGCGGGGTTAGCGACGCTACTGCTACGGGGGGGTCCGTGGTAGGGGGGATAGTGCAACCTGTTGGCGAGAGGAGGGGGGATAGTAGAATTACTTTTTAAAGTAAAAATATAGGGCACTATATATAAAATAAACCAGCCTATATACGTCCCACTGCTGGGCAAAGGCCTCTTCCCATATAGGAAAGGTTTGAGCATTGATCACCAAGCTAGCTCACTGCGGATTGGCGATTTCAGATTCCAATATTTGGAATCCAGGTTTCCTCACAATATTTTTCTTCCCAAATTGTCAGTAGTGTCTTAGAATGATTAAGAAAGTACATATAACTTTGAAAAAGTAGGTACTTGCCTGCGCTAGGGATCGAACTTGCACCTAGTGCATACAAATCCATACATAGAACCGCAAGGCCACCACGACAATTGACAAATTCATGCAAATATCTTACCATTACTTAATGAACTACTCCGTCTCCTCGTCGCGTCCACTCTGCCTTCCGTTCTTGATCTGTGCACCACTTTGACTGGAGAAGTCACTGCATTCCTATTAACAATGCAATTATACAATATTACTCATACTTATAATTAAAATTGGATGGTCTGTTTGTGATTGTGAAATAATCGGTTTTTATTACATGAAGACACCAAATATTCTTTTAAATTATTCAGACACAGAACAAATGATCAAAATCAAAAGTAATTTATTCAAATTAGGCTACAATGTTGCACTTTTCGAATGTCAAAATTAGGTATAATAGACAGCACCCCATCGCCCACCCTTCACCTTCACCGATCGTGCTCATCACACAAACATTTGTCCTGGGTGGGAATCGAACCCACGACCTCCGGCTTAGCAGTCAGGGTCACTAACCACTAGACCAACAGGCCCGTCTAAATTACGTGTCTAATTATAAAGATACAGTCATATTATAATCTTAGTTGGTTCTGATAGTACTCACCTATCATGATTATCATTCTGTCTGGTTGGACTTTCCTTTTTGCTCTGCCCGATAGATTTCAGTCGCGTTAATAACGATAGTTCTGTTAGCCCTCGCTTCCAAATAGGCTTGTTTTGAGTCGGTTCTGCAGGCTCTGTAAATAATATATTAATATAATAATGTACGGACTGAATTCGGCCACGGCGGCTAGTGTTACTATGACACCAGCCAGCTACGCGGGACATATTATAGTGCACAAGCGTGTGCTAACACAGGTGCACTCTCTGTTCCTTTACTCTCATAGCCCGATGTGAGGGTAATCCGACACGACCGGAGAGACATCAAAATCAAAATCAAAATGTTTTTCATTCGAGTAGGTCTTTACAGGCATTTTCAAAACTTTACTGACTCTAGATGCGCGGTTCTATAGTTTGACAAAAACTGCTGTACCGCGCCTTAGGTATGCGCGGTGTGGTGGGGGCCGGGAAAAAAAGTGAACTCGTTCACATGAGATCGATATTGTCGGATAGATCTTACGATATCAGTTTACTGTTCTACAGGCACGGCAATATCAAATTATTTAATTAAGGTTAATTAGTTAATTTTAAATCAATTAAATAAGAATACCTAATATTTAACTTTGTTTAACTATACAATATTAAGTATTTTACTTATTTAATTAAATATTAATGAAATATAGTCAGATTTAACTAAGTTGATTTCAAATTAGGACTTGGTTTACAAAAAAATTGAATTTATTGAATGCCGTAAACAATTTATTCAATATGTCTTAACATCACGAGATATCGCATGAACCATCTTTGAATATTAATCTCATGTGTTTCTCACATAGACAGTTCGATCTGAATTTGAATTTGAATTCGAATTTGACACTAGCGAACAGACAAATCGCATTAGCCGATGCTTCCCCCGTCTCGCCCCGCGCCTTCCTAAGGCGTGGTACAGCGGTAATGGCCAAGCTATAAAATGATATTTCGATAAAATTTTGTTTAGAAATAGCTATAAATAAAAGTTAATACAAGTATAGTTTCAGCGTCAAAAATTTACAAACACACTAATTACTTTACGATATTAATATAATTAAGTTAAAAAAAAACTCACCATTTTTAACTTCCCTCTTAGGACTGCTATTCTGTGCTCTTCTAGCCACACTCTCTCTCGTTCTAACCGCATCATACGCATTCTGACTACGAGACCTTTCCACCACTCTTAACCTCGAATCATTTAACACTGGAGTTATTTGTACCGAACTATTATTAATATTACTAGCATTATTAATATTACTAGTACTCTCACCATTACAATTTACTTCACCAGAAACGTTATTAGTATTATTATTCGACATGAATAAATATTCATAAGTCGTATCTACTTCTAAATTCGGTAAAGAAGACTTACGACTTTTTTCACCGTTCTTTAATTTTTTAACTGGTAAAGGTGACGGTTTTTGATTTGACGTTGATGCCATACATAATCTTTCATACAATTGCTCATTTTCATTTGAAAATGATGGTGTAGTTTGAAAAGTTGAAAAATTAGTTTCTGAAGTACCGGTTAAACTAACTGTAGTAGTCAAACTAAGATGACCGTAATCTGAATCTTTTGAAAACGTAGTTCCGTATTCATTTTCCTCTGTATTAACTATGTTTATAAAGTTTGGGTTAGTTTGGTCTGTTATAGTTAAATTCTGTTTGAACTCAAAGTCGAATATATCAGTTTCTGGTCCCATGACCGGGATGGCCGTGTGTGGCGGCTCCTTGTTCGATACTTGAATGACTGTGATGTTTGTAGCTTGGTTGCTGAAAAGAAATATAGTTTTGATAGTTCAACAGACTTGTTGGTGGTATACCCTGAATGCTATATACTGGTCGTGGCTTCGATTCCTACCCAGGACGTTGTGGAAAACGTTGTGGAATTAATTACATACAGACACCGAACAAATGATGGTGCTCATTATACAAAGATTTGTCCTGGATGGGCATCGAACCCACGACCTCAGGTTAAGCAGTGAGGGTTACAACCACTATGCGACTTTTTTAATGAACATTCAAAGAATTTCTAAAATCGCTTCAGTAGATCCTGAAATTACCCCCTACAACGTCACAAACTTCAACTCTTTAAAACATTAAATAGCTGTTGCCCGCGACTTTACCCGCTCGAACGTCGGTTACTTTCTGATATTACCCAATTTGTCTATATCGAACGAAATTATTATAACTTTCCAACAACTTAACTCATTATATACTAAAAATATCGTCGAAAACCACTCTATACATTGGCGAAAGCAGCATTAAAATTAATGCAGTAGTTTTTTAATTTATCGCGAACAGACAGACAGCTACATTTGTTTTACAATATACAGTGATATAAATAAAACAACATACATACCTAGTCTCCCCGACTTCACTCGAATTTTCACCATTACTAACCAAGACCCTTTGTTTATATTCATCATCACACATTTTATCAATTTCATTGAAAAATTCATCATCACTGTCAGTTGCAGTCCTATTAAATATGGAATCATCTAAACAGATATTCTGTCCACAGATTTTAGCCACACTTTTCCTAGGTTCAGATTTTACTTGGCTAGTACTAGGTAAAGATGAGAATGGACTATCCCAGCTGGATATGTCTATGTCCGGGGTAGTTGAGTTAGATGGTGCGGGTTCGATTTCTGCTTGTGGTAATATTTGTGGTGTTGGTTGTGTATCCGTTTCCGGTTGTGGTTGAGCAGTAGGTTGGGGTGCTGGTCGTGTTGTTAACTCTATGCCTGGTACCCTGAAAAAAAATTGAATTTATGATTATTTTAAAGATTTTTAGTTTCTTCATTATTCTAAGACACTGCTGACAAACGGTGTAGGAAAACATCGTGAGGAAACTTGGATTCCAAATATTGGAATCTGAAATCGCCAATCCGCAATATTCCTATATGGGAAGAGTCCTGTGGCCAGCATTGGGACGTATATAAGCTGGTTTATTTATTTATATGTGATTTTTAATACTATTGAGCGTGAAAATAAACCATTTTTTCGTAGCATATCAAATGCTAGTTTCTTTACTTAATCGTCAGAACTCTTTGATTAACTTAAACATGATAATTTCTAACTCTACAAAAATAATACAGCTTCATATTATGCAATGATTTTCTGCTAAAATTGTGTCTGGATAGACTTCGGCCACGGCGGTTAGTGTTACTATGCCACCAGCCAGCTACAGACATATTATAGTGCACAAGCGTGTGCTAACACAGGTGCACTCTCTGTTCCTTTACTCTCATAGCTCGAGGGGACGGCAATCCGACACGACCGGAGAGAGATCAGCATTCGAAAAGTCGGTGCGGGTCGTGGGGATCGAACTCGAGACCTTTGACTTACCAGTGTTACCACTAGGCTATCACAGCTTCTTTTCTGGTAACGTTATATAAGTTAACAAATAATAGCTGTTATAACTTACCTATCCGGCGGTATAGGGGGCGTTGGCGGCAGTGGTGAAGTGGGGTCTCTTGCAGCTGCCCTTGGTGCGGCCGGGACTGGCCCCACACAGTACACATTCTCACCTTTACCGAGTATCTTTAATTCATGAAGAGTGTTCCGTAGTGTCGTCACCCAGTCCTGCATAGATTCCCTGTAAGAAATCGATTTATGTTACATTATACTCACATTGGAAGGTTTTATAATATGTATGAAAAGAGACTTTAAAAGAGAGTAGCTTGTGGTATAAGTACTAGACAACTGATAATCATACTTATATACATACATATTATAGATAATAAATCACACCCAGACACAGAACAAATGATCGAGCTCATCACACAAAATTCGTCCTGGGAACGCCCAGGATTAATGTTTGTGTGATGAGCTCGATCATTTGTTCTGTATCTGGATGTTATTAATTCAACACAATTAGAGATACAAATAAGTGATATAGTGGCCCTGACTGCTATACCGGATTCGCAGAATCGAACCTACGACTAAGCGACGTATAGCTGTCAGGGCCACTAACCACTAAACCAGGGATGGCAATCCTTTATGTGCCAACGTGCCATTTTTCTAAAGAAATGTCTACTGAGATTACAAACGCGCTCATGTATCTAAAAAAAAGCTCGCGTAGATCGCAGAACAGTTTTAACATAGTTACTTTACACAATTTTACTAGTGCATAGGAATTAATTAAAAATTACGCGGCTTAATATTTTGGGCACGTCATTAATGACATTTAGTATTAATTAATTCCTATGCACTATTGGTTCGCCATTCCTGCACTGGACCAACAGGTCCGTTACACTAATTAATAATTAGGATAAAGGCAGGGGAATGATGACTATGAGGATATACTCACCAATCCGGCGCCAACATTCTAACAGCTCCATGCTCTGTATCCACAAGAAAATCATATTGATCACCACAGTGCGGCTTCACACTAGCCGTCACATGTCTAGCAGTGCGAAGACAGGCGCGCCAGACAGGCTTGTGAGACACAGTGGCCGGGCTCACCGCGTCTGGATATTGTTCGAGGTATGGGGTCCGGCCGTTATGCACGCAGAATTGTGTCCACATCGGTTTGAGAGGGACTTTCTGGAAAAGGGGTAGAAAAAGTTAAGTAATTGACCCTAGTATTGTAAATGTAAAGTTTTTGAGTGTGGATGTTATTCTTTTACGATCAAAGCTGAAGTTTTTTTTATGAAATTTGGTATGGACTTAACTAAAGCTCTGGATTAACATCCAGGCTACTTTATGACCGACTGCGTCAGAGAAAGCTTATTCGTTTCGAAATTATAACCGATATTTGCGCGGACGAAGTTGCGAACTACCGCCAGTATTTAAAAGAAATTACATTTAAAAGAGAATATTTATCTTATTTACAGAACAAACCACTTCATTTCGGTAGGTCGACTGATCTGCCGACTGGTCGGCCTCTGTGCAAATTGGACTCAGACTGAGCACATTCTTTCTTCGTTCAAATATCATTTTTATAGCGATGTCTCTATCACACCCATTTCTAAAATACTATTTACACGCAAGCTTGTTTTGCTCCATGTTACATAATATTATAATATAGTACTATATGGACCCTGTAGGGCACGGCAGCGTAGAAGAGAGGAGGATGCTTATTTTATTTAGATTATGTATCACAGGTTTTTTATTACTGGTTCTAAGTAGTTATTATAAATACACAAAGGCGTATTTACGCAATTTATTGGAACATGTACAAAGATTCACTGGCGTAGTTATAAAATCAGAAAAGTTTCATCTATGCTTGTCGCTTATACGTCGCAAAGTCACATTATATGCATGTATTTGAACAGCTAATACACGGCCCGGATAGCTCAGTCGGTAGAGCATTGGACTTTTAATCCAAGGGTCCAGGGTTCAAGTCCCTGTTCGGGCGGCGACTTTTTGCCTTTATAACTAACTTTTACTTTAATATTTTTTTATTTAAAGAAATTTAATTTGTTTTGTGTAGGCTTTTTATAATGTTTGTGATTTTTTATATAAGTTAATATGGTAATGATTATTGATTAAAAGATATGGCTGCAAAGAGTGTGACCTGCGTTATGACGTCAAATAGGAACGTGTGGAAGAAGACATGCAGCGCCGACCCCAAGTAATAATTGGGATAAGGGCAGGGGAATGATGATGGTAATGCTTATTTGGTTAGCGATCACTTTCCGCACTCAATGCTCTCCTGGACTCCAGACCAGATTGTGATGTGTGAAAGGTGATCTTGTCTGAATGCTTGGCGTATTGCGAGGTGATTGCATGCTAGAGATATGTTTTATTTTGTATATTTAATCTAAATATAATTTTAATCTTTAAAACTACGCATCGGACTTGGTAGCGGTTTTTTATACTTATAGTATTTGTTGTTACAGCGGCAACGGAAATGCATCATTTATGACCATTTCATCTTTCTAGCTATCACAGTTAATGAGATAAAGCCTGGAGACAGATAGACAGACAGCGGAGGCTTAGTAATAGGGTTCCGTTTTACCCTTTGGGTACGGAACCCTAAAAAAGTATCAAAGAAAGAAGGTTGTAACTTACTTTGCTGCCTAAAGGCTTTAGTTTACTCCCGCCTATGTCATTAGGTATTCGTTTAAGGTATGCATTCTTCTGTATCTCTCTGTAGTAGACCGGGCCCTCATCTCTTGTAGACGCCATCTTTGTGTAGACATTCAGAGGCTGAAATGATAAGGGTAAGGCTTAATACATATTTAAAAAATGTTAGTTAAAAAAAAATTGTCTTGGGATCATCCGCACACGGCCATCTGATCCCAAGCTAAGCAGAGCTTGTGTTATGGTAATCAGACAGCTGATAAACATACTTTTATATTTCTAAATATACTAATCACAAACAGGAGTTTTTTTTGTGTAATAATAGACACCAAGATAATTATAGTACATCTTATAATCAGTTGCCGTAATCTACTAACAAGACGTGATATAATACCATCAAGACTATTTATTTACTCTAGCTAGCTAATTTATAGGCACTTAAAGCTGTTTATTAACCATGTGAACATTAAAGGGGCTTAGAAATCTGAATATGTTATACCTTTAATGAAGGTGAATAGCTTAAATTAGTTTTGCAGCCGTGGCAGTAACATGCCGAATGTAGTGATAATATGTAGAAGTATCTAGGATTAATTCACATAAATGATGACACTTGTCTTGTGATTTTATGAAACCACTGATTAGTAATATAACAACTTTATTTTCACCATGCAGATTATGCCAGATGGAGTTAAGTTGTGTGACACTTATAGTCTATTTTTAATACAGTTTTCACCATTCCATTTTACTCCGGTTCACTGTGTAGAAATTTATTAATCACACAAACAACACTGCAAATATTACAATACACACTCACACAAAGAAAACCATATAATTGGCACAAACTCAGTGCACCATAAAGTTTTTAATTAAAACTCACATAAAAACCAGTGTTCTATTAATTTACTAGCAGTTATTGTTCAAACTTAAGATAACATATCATAACCACTTCTTTGATAACTATTTTAAAATGATTTAAACTTATGTTTAAAACCTTTTCGTTTTGTATTGAATACAGTGTCCCACAGCTGGGCAAAGGCATTCCCAAATCCTTCTACAATTAATTGTAGCATTTCACTCTGAACCAGCTCTTGCAGTGTGCAGAAAAATATATGATCTGAATTACTTCACTTTATAAGTTTTTAATAATCTAAACTATTTTAAATAATAACAGGACTGATAGTTACACATTTAAAGGTAACAAACCAATTATAATAAAATTCGGTATACAGAAATTGTTAGTTATACTTTCAATGAACCACAAAATCGAATACTTCAGTTAAAATTTGTTACTAAAGTTACTTTTAACTGCAAGAAAGGACATAAAGCAGTTATTGCTGTGATTACTGACTTCCTAACACGTTAGTGTTATATGATAACTACTAGTATGTAGCAATTGATTGATACAAAGTACTTCTTCAACCTTGGTTTCTATTTATACTCAAATTACCCACTTCCTGTGGCCCTTATTTCCCTAATTTCACTTAACTATTAAACTTACAGTCGAAATATCAACTCAAGTATACTAAAAAGAGATTCTATTCAGTGTTTTAAACAATGGTACAGACTTTATAGCGAATAATTGAATATTTAATTGGTGTGAGGCCTCAGTTGCACACAACTGCAGTAGAATGCGTATATCTAGAGTTACAATCAAAAATTAACGCTCGATTAATCATTGAGGATGTTAGGGACAACACTGACCGGTGACTCAGGGCTTAAAAATGCGAGGACGTCCTTAAAAATACATGTTAAACTGTTATAAGACAGCGCGAAGAGCGATGGGAAAACTTTCGATTTACTCGGCCTATAAAAGAATTACCCGGAAATGAATACATGTAACGCTCAAACAACACTGTAATGTAATAGTTAACTAACAATTATGTATGTAGACAGCAAAAGAAAGCGAAAAAAAATGATACCTTTTTTTTCGAAAAGTGTAATACCTTTCTCTTCGGTTTATACTTGTTGTTAACGTTTGACCTTCATGCTATTTTAGTATAGCATTGGTTACAGTATGTACAATGTTGTTTCGAAACAAATACCACTTGGTTTATAAAACTATACAATAATATTTGACAGAAAACAGACACAATGAACACAAAGCATAGACGCCATATTTATTATTTATGACATTTCCAAGTAATGTCGCCATTGCTAAAATTGCAATAATTTCTCGCATCCCGCTCAATTACTCGACTACTTCAAAGATACGAAGTGATCGATTGGTAATTAAAATTCATCAAGAATAATTGTTGTCATTGTTGATGCCATTTAAACGGTATCAAAAGCAGGAAGTTTGAGCCTAAGCAATGAAAATTACGAGTGATATTGTTTATGATTATTATTCAAATTATCCATTATGCTTACCCCATATCGAATTTTTGAAGACCTGTCTAAAAGTCAAATAATTTGGAATGTTTTTGGGTGCGTAGCGTAGCTATTAGCTTTGCAATCATACAAGACATGTAACTAAGCTATTAGCTACGCATCTAGTTACTAACAGAGCTTGCTATACCGAGAACGTTAAGATCTCTAACTTATTACGTGAAATCGACTAATTCTTTATGGTATTACTATGATTTTGAAGGCTGGTATCCCTAAACCCAGATTACACTCTATAGTCTTTGTTTATGACTTATCAGATTTTGATAATCAAAATGTATTTTGACATTTATCGGTATTAGAAAGGAGTAGAAAACAAGTAAGAAAACTACAAGAAATGTAAGTAAACATTATTTTAATAAAGCTGTTATAGATTTGATATTCAGTCTAGTTACACAAGCTACGTTTTCAAAGCAGAGAGTCCACGGACATTCAGTTTATTATCGTGATTCCAATTTAACATCACTGCTGTCAAATGTTTTAACTTTTTAATTTTAGTACCTGTCATTCCCACGACGGCGCTGCAGTCAGCAGTTATTTTGATCACGTGATCATTTCAACCGCCAAAATTATTGTCATTTTTTTCGGCGACCCGCAGATTTTTCTGTCGTTACAAGAAAACGGTTATATTCCTGATATTTCTGACGTTATTATCGCTGATTCTACATCAAGCCGCGTGCTGAACGTTTGTTGGAAGTGACGAAAGAATAAAAACTTGCAATCATGGCTAAAGTGCACATAACCAATGTTGTAGTATTGGACAACCCGAGTCCGTTTCTGAACCCTTTTCAATTCGAATTAACCTTTGAATGCATTGAAGAACTTAAAGAGGACTTAGAATGGAAGATGATTTACGTGGGGTCTGCGGAAACGGAAGAACACGATCAAGTTTTGGACACAATTTACGTCGGGCCGATACCGGAGGGCCGTCACATGTTTGTATTTCAAGCTCCACCGCCCGACGTTACCCGAATCCCTGAAAACGACGCTTTAGGCGTCACTGTGGTCCTCCTAACATGTTCATATAGAGGCCAAGAGTTCGTCAGAGTGGGTTACTTCATAAACAACGAGTATTCAGAAACGGAACCTGAATTACGTGAAAATCCGCCAGCGAAACCTCAGTTTGACAAGGTTGTAAGAAATATCCTAGCTTCTGAACCTCGTGTGACGAGATTCAAGATTAATTGGGCGGAACCTGACGCAGCGGCGGCCGCGGATTCAGGAGACGGAAACCTGGAGAGTACACATGCACCAAGTAACGACTCGTACGGCGCGTCTTTCAATGCCGACAGTCAGATCAGTGCTATCGAGTTTCAAGGCAGTTTGAGTGGGTATGGAGATAATTCAAACTCAATTGCTCCTATGGAATGCTGAGGTAAGAGCAAAATGTAAATTATGTTTTTTCTTCTTTTACTATTTTTGTGATGATGATGGTATTCAATAAGTCTTTTATATAGGAAGGCTGTTAATTTTTTAATACTTCTCATATAAATAATGTGCAATTGCACACATAATACCTTAAGAATTGTTTACTAGTCAACCACAGGCTGATATAGAGATAATTAGAAGACAGAGAGTGCTGTTTTATCAAAATTACCTATAAACTATTGACCCTTATCACATAATGACTATTTACTCTTTAAATGGTCAACTGGCATTACTCAAAATCTATAAATTTATTTATGACTTTAAAGCGAGCCTTAAAAAGAACAAATAAGGTTAGGTTCATGTAATGACTAACTATTGTAGTTGCATATTCTTAGTAGCACAAGTTTGAACATGTTTATTTCATGTTAATGTCCTGATGACTCATATGTTGTTTATAAAAACAGGTAGAATAAGGTTGCCACCTTTGGTTTGTATAGAATGATCTTTCTCCGAGAGTTTTGTGTCAACTAAGTGTGTAGTTGATTATATGTAGGAAATCATCAGTATCAAATCTGATTTTGATAGAATGATATCCCATAATTGGAATCTGGTATCACCAAATCCAAAAGTATTCGCTAGTATTATTATCTAAGTAATGGAATAACTTTAATAAAGGCTAACACGGAGACACAGGTCCAACATGCAGAGGCCTTGTTGAGAATTAGAAAAATGCAAGGGAAATCACAGGTCCCAGAAAGCTAGAAGATTTTCATATTATTATTCCTAGTCTAAAATGTCCCACTGCTAGGCAAAGACCCCCCTACCCTTCTTTCATTTGTCTCTCTCATGAGCCACAAGTGACCAGTTTGGTTTGAATGAGAGCAAATCACCTCAATATCTCTACCTGAGTCTGCATCACTGTGTCTTGGTAGATACCAACCATTTTTTTTTGTAATTTTCGCCCATTGTTGGCGTTACAGGCTGGTATTATTATTATACTAGCTAGCTGTTGTCCGAGAATTTGCTTGTGGTAATTTTGGTTATAACTGCAAAAATATTACCTTCCTCTAACGCAGTTAACCCAGTGTCAGCTAACTCCATGCTAAATTTAATCAAGTTGATCTAACCTTTTCGGGAATAAGACAGTTAAAAACTTCCATCCATCCAGTCATACATACAAACTTTCTCATTCAAAATATTAAGTAGGATATCTTATGGAAATAAAAAAAAAATCAGGCGGATCCACAAACAGGATCACGCTAGCAATACCACCTTTTCATATAAAACAGCATATCAACAGTGCTAATTTTAACTTTATAAAGGTTTCCCTCACCTTTGATTCCTATATATATAACTCTAGAGAAATGTCAGGTCAACTGGTATATGTCAGTGAACCACGTGTCTGGCTATATTTACTTAGTGTCTGGGTGTTATTTATCTACATCATGTAGGTATATTGATATCAAAAGTATATTTATCAGTTGTCTGGTTACTAAGTACAGACTCGGGTTAGTTTAGCTGTGTGTAAATGAGAAAAATAATAGGTCTCTTAATTCACGGGCTAAGTGCAAGAAAACAAACTTGGTCCTTTTTAAAGGTGTACACTGGGACACAGGTCTTGTTGAGAACTTTAATTTAAAATGTATTGGGGTATTTACTAATGTCCTAATGTACCCTCCCCTATAGAGTTCTGTGGCCTAAAAAGCAAACTAATGTGCCTTCAGGTCTTGCATGATGAGGTAACAACTTGCCCCGAAAGGAATATTATCCTACTAATATTATAATTGTAAAAGTTTGTGAGTATGGATGTTCGTTTATTTGCTACTCTTTCGAACTCGAATGGCCTTATCAATTTTGATTAAATTTGGTATGAAGTTAGCTGATACTATGGATTAACACATAGACTACTTCTTAACGGAATGGGTTATATTTTTGTAGCTATAACCGACAATCGCGTGCGCGAAGTCGCGGGCAAGAGCAAGTATTATAATATTATTATTTGTAGTGCTTTTGCAACTTTTGAGTAATCCTATGTAATATCTTTAACTACTTAAGATAAAATATGAGTTTATAAACAATTGAAAACAATGTTAAGCATTCCTTTAGGCACTTAAAAAATAATGACTTGTTATATTAATAGAAGTACCATCATCATCTAACAAAATTTCTTAAAAATACCTTTTCATATTAAACTCTGTAATATCAAACTTACGACCCACCATAGCTTTGCACGGGTGCAATACTGATGTTTCATACATATAAACCTACCTCTTGAAACATTCTATCTAAAAAAACTGCTTCAAAATGCATTGTGTAGTTTTAAAGATCTCTTACTATTACTTTATTAACTCCATTTGATTAGGTAATTAACTTACTGTAAACAATTCTTGTCTTTTATACAAAATGTAAACTACATGATCTTGAAAAATGTAAACTACATTTTATAACTTGAAATACATTAAGATTTTCTAAAACTATACATATTTCATTTATGAGTAGTACATTATATCTATATTACAATTTTTTTTTTTTAATAAAAAGTAATGCCAAGATTGTTTACATTTATATAGTTAATTACATGAACAAATGGAGTATAGGTACAGACCACAGGAATCAACTTTGTTTTATACTATGTAGTGATTTTCTCCATTTCAGATCATCAAATAATAGTGCAATGAGTGCTGGACTAATTTGTGTAGTGTTAATATAATAATGGACTGAAGAATTGCTGATGCAGGCAGGCAAATGTGACAATAGATTGATACAAGGGATTAGTAGCTGAATAATTTGATTTATCATGTAAATTACCAGTGTATGGGCCTCGCGAAGAGTTACCAGAGCTAAATGGCACTCGAAAATATACTTTAAACTTCTGTTAATAAATTTTAAAATGGTTTGACAATAAAATTACAAATAAAATGTTCATTTTCTTTGTGTGATTGGTTTTGTCAAACAATTTTGCACTTTATTTAGATTGTTTTATAGTTTTTTTTCGACTGTCATGAAGAATTTCTCTGCTTTGTTAGCTTTTCGCTGGCCGTTTATTCTACCGACCAGATTATATTCTTTTATTTTTACAATTAAATACTAGACTATTAGACCACAGAGGGCGTAATGCAATGTGTTTGATAGACTAGACTGCTCATATTTTAGATAACAAACGGGTCTTATTCGCGATGTAATTCGACATTTCTTTTGTCCCGACGTTTTAGCCGAATTGCAACGACAGTATTCGTTGGTAGACTGATGACTATATCGCGAGTAAGACCCGTTTGTTGTCGCGAAAGCTTAAAGGCCTGTCATATTTTAAATACAGTTTTTGTGTTTGAGAAGAACTTTATGATAATTATTAGTACAGTAGAACGCCGATTATTCCAAGATGGTTTCGGATGAAATAAACATAATAAACTTAGGAGTGTATACTTCACAAAATATTTAGTGTGTTACCTCTAGCTTTTAAACAGTTGTAATATGGATACCAATGCCTTTCTATTTGTTTCAACTTGACAAAAAAAAGCAAAAAATATTAGTATTTTTTTATATCATGCTTAGGACCTATTGATTCCGATTTGTATAATTAAAGATTCGGTTAATCGGCTTTCTACTGTATTTCCAATAAATTCTTGGTCTTTCCATACAATTTTTAATATTAGTTGGTCATAATTTGAAGGATAATAATTTGGAATCGACTATAGCTATCTTAAAGAAATTTGTTCATTGTATAGTAGAAAATGACTGTACATTTGAGATTTGCAGTCAAACTATTATCGGTATGTAAACTTGACAAATTCTGGTACGAAGGTTGTTGCCTGTAGCTTATAATAAAACTAAATAATATTTATAGTAAGTTTATAGATTTATTTTTGTATAATACATTAGACATATTTTTTCTTTTATATTGTTATGTACAGACTGATATTTAAAAAGAACTCTTGGGGACTTGCACTAATCTATAATGTGTCTGGACCGATTTCGGCCACAGCGGCTAGTGTTACTATGACACCAGCCAGCTACGCGGGACATATTATAGTGCACAAGCGTGTGCTAACACAGGTGCACTCTCTGCTCCTTTAGTCTCATAGCGCGATGGGACGGCAATTCGAACCTGTGGACAAGTTTCATGTCTCCTCACGCTAACGCTGTACGCTCCAATGTATTGAACTGACAAGTCACAGTCACGTCACGCGTCGACAAGGAATGTCATTCTCATACATTTAAAGGTTTCTATTCTAATGCGAACATTGTCTAGGCGCTGGAAGCTCTCTTGGAGTTCTTTTTACATGTATGAACATGTTATATGTAAACTAATAGAGCAAAATCTCAGACATTCTCATATAACTGCTAAATAAATGTTATTCTTCAATATTTTCTTTCTATTTTTGTGTTCATTTTTCTCTATTCTGTGCTGGACATATTTTTTATAACTTGTTTTAATTAAGGTGTAAAATTACTTACCTAAGTTATTTTTTGGAGTTGTGCAAACACATAATGGTTGATTAATTGTTAAATCTTCTGTCTTTGAGGTTTACAAAGTGATAGAAACGTCTTGAATGAGATTTCTGTATTTAGCATTCTATGCGTAGCGACGAGTATGTTATTTTAAAAACAATGGATTTATTTACTTTGACCGAACGTTCGTTGAAAAAATTCTTGGTCGAAAAAAAAACTCACAATTTAGATCGTCGTTAAAATGATTGATCTGTGAATCTTTTCCTTAAAAATCGTGACATGGAAAGAATTAATGGTTTTTGTACGGACTACACATTTCTTAATATAATTTAGATCTCAACTACGTACCTACTACTTTTTCGTTTATCATATAATTTTCTGTATTACACTGCCTCTTAACCAGATTCTATGAGTATCAAAAGTTTTTATTCAATAAAGTTTTTCAAAATTACTTAAATAGGATTTTTCGAAAACTGCCAATACATATTTTTTAGACCACCAGTTTTGGAGTTGAATAAACTGATTAAAAAGCTTATCTCGCAGAACGGTTTATAACAAACAATTTTCATTTTAGACAATTTAAGGCCCTATGTACACGAGACGACACAAGTTTCGTATATCCGACGACTTTACTTAACGAAAATATATTCTTTATTACTAAGTTGTGTTTAGTGAAATTTTGTTTCGAAGTATTGTATTTTTAATCTAGTAAAATTGTATTGTATGTAAGGCAAAAAGTTGTAATTTGTTTCCTACTTTTGACGACTATCATTATTTTATAAATAACGTGTTTTTTCTGCTTTTATTCGGATTTTTTTGGTATTGTAAATCTTAGCCCATTTATAACATGAGTGAATGGAAGTCTTCGTTATTCTCTGCCTGTAGTCTCTTATGCGTGTGATATAAACCTCTTTCATGTGTCTATCAATGGTGTGTAGTGCATATAGACAAAAAGACATTGTGAGTACGGAATATGTTTTTTTTGTCTCTGTGATAAACTAAAACATATTTCTGGGTATCGCCATATCTTTTTGTTTATATGGATAGCACGCCATATACTCGGTGGGAGTCGCATCCACGCTATAAGAATATCTCAGACTCTTGTAAAAGAAAACCCATTCGTAAAATAATAAAAAAAAATCTATAGATACCTAAAAGTTCGATACCTTAAAATGACGTCTTTGAACATAGGAATCAAATGTTCGTTTAAAATTGTATAATATGTGTAAATATCTGTTTGCAACTGATTATTATAATTATGAATTGTACAGACGTAGGCTATGGATTTAAATATATAGTTTGTGTAACGAAAATCTTGTTTTTTATTGCTACCAAAATACTTGACCTAAAGGCTGGTGTCAACTATTAAAAAAACCCGGAATAAATACGCCCGTGAGGTTTTCTAGAACATCGTGTCACAGTGACAGGTATTGGGCCTTACACGATTCGTTTCGGATTGAGTCCGTTCAGTGTAATATTATAAATATCTTGGGACAATATCCTCACACGGTCATCTGATCCCAAGCTAAGCAGAGCTTGTGTTATGGTAATCATGTAGTACAGTCTAGATCCTGTGTAGAGGTATCGTTCGCAGTGCTCTGAAATAATATTCGACGGACCTGTTGGTCTAGTGGTTATTATAGAGACCCTGACTTCAATACCAGAGGTCGTTTCCGATTCCCACCCCGGACAAATGTTTGTGTGATGAGTACGGTCATTTGTCCTGTGTCTGGGTGTAATTTATCTATAGTAGGTATGTATGTATTTAGAAAAATATAAGATATATGTTTATCGGTTGTCTAGCATTCATAACACAAGCTACTAAGTATGCTTAATTTGAAACTAGATGGCGTTGTGAGAACATTGGTAGGGTAGGGCGGGGCTAAAAGGTCCGCGGGTAAAAAGGTCCACCATTAAAATCTCAAAACCTAGTGAAGTTACGTCTTTCCGAACGCTACCAGCGAAAAGAAGAGTCCACGCGGGGAGTAACGCGCCATCACTGACAGTAGAGCGACTTCGCCAGCCGGAGATACAGGACCTCACCTTTAAATTTCGACGAAAGTATTTTTTTCCGCTGTTGATTGTTTTGGTTTGGAGAACTACTACTTAGGCTATGATGCCTGAATGTAGTTTTTAAGTGTAGGTCATTTAATTGTGTTTCAAGGTTTATTGTTATTTTTAAGTTCGATTTATTTATTATTTTTTTATAACCTATCTAAATACTTACACGTGTTTGGGGTAAAAAGGACCAGAGTGGACTTTTTAAAGTAAGACTATAAGAAAAATTTTATTTTTATGTTATGTTTAAAAAGACATATTTAGTTGTGTTATTCGAGTTTTAAGAATCACAAATTATTGACAAAAATTTATAATTCCTTTAAGACTGATTAAATTCCTGTGACAGATCCTAAACTATCAGAAATAGGTCATGTTTTTAATAATTATAAGAATATTTTTACTTTATGTTTTTCTAGATTAATATACGTTTGATTTGCATTGGATCCTATGTAGTTATTATTTTATAAAACCTTTTAAATAACCAAAACCTTTTTGCCTCTTTGCTGTCCCTTTTTACCCCTACTATGGGGCAAAAAGAACCAGACGACGAGGTCTACAAAAACAGTAAAAAAACATATTTCTACAATGATTAAATAACTGAAAATTTAGCCAATCATGCTTTGATAACAGTTGATTCGATACGTGTTTTTTGTTTTGATGTAGTGGCTTTGGTTTTCACAGCATAACTTATAATAGTCAAATTGGACCTTTGTGCCCCGCCCTACCCTACTGTGCAAAGTTTTTATCAGAAGTACAGACATACTTCGAAACACGTCTTGAATTCAGTGTAATTGTAGTTAGGGCAATAAGAGTGAAGAGTGAATGAACCTCTTATAATGAAGGCTAACGCGTTATCTGAATATCGAAGATAAAATAGACAAATAACGAAAACCTACTTACTTGCATCTAGAACCCTTCAATCAAGCATTATATTAATTCCATTTAGGTTAGAATATTTATTTATTTAGGTACGATCGCGCCACCAAAATGATACACAATCCTGAATAAACTTTATGCAACCCTTAATAAGACAGCCCGTTGGGAAAATAGACGAGAAGGTATTAATAACTTTATTGATAAGACGCAAACAGGTCAACCATTAAACCAGCGGTAATTTTATATAAAGCGAAAAATTTACGGAGAAATATCTTTAGAATAATACAGGGATACATTCCCGTGCCCTTTAGATAAGCGTAGGTGTGTAGAAGTGGGTGTTTTCTCTAAAGGTTAGAATAATACTTGTTCTTTGTAATATATTGAATGAAATTTCAAGTGTAGGCGGTATAAAGGTATCGGTTTTCCTACATTTCTATAGCACCGGTGATCTTTATTCCTTAACATTCCCACAGCGCCATCTACTCTTAAATAAAGTATACGACAGTAACTTGTGTTAAGAGACAACTAATAAACATATTTATACAGCATGTATATTTGAACGACGGACTTATTCAAACCACCAATAGTTTACGCATAGACTTCACCAATAAACGTATAAACAATAAAAAAAACCCTGATTAATGACGAACAAAATCGTTCCAAAAAAGTCCTAATAACTTCGCAACGTTTTAACACCCTCGCGCTTATCGAACATATGCGCGGTCAATGACCGACGCCGACGTAGGTATGAATGCATTTCACTGCGCGGCACTCGTCGTCGACATCACAAGGGGCGCGGGGGGGCTTGCGCGCTCGCTGCCTTAGCGGCGGCACGTGTTTGGCGCGTGATATTAGGCATTTTGCGCTCGTGTTCATAAATACTGTATTTTATCGGATAATTATATGAAAAATTAAGGTCATCGTTTTTTTACATATTTGGGTCGAGAATCGAATACTGACCACCCTCCTTCAATAAGTCCGTCGTTCAAATATACACGCTGTATATTTCTAAATACATTCATACTATAGATAAATTACACCCAGACACAGGACAAATGATCGTGCTCATCACACGAACATTTGTCCTGGGTCGCTCTCGAGCCCACGACCTGCGGTATAGCAGTCAGAGTCACTAACCACTAGACCGACAGGCCCGTCAAAGTGACAGTACCTAATCTATAAGGATCCTGTTGAAGCAGTGGGATAATTACCTCGACGTAATATTAAGGATAACTTTCACCGAAACTACGTTTTACTCTCAGACGTCGATTACCTCCATCCATGTATACCTAACGTGACCAGACGTCCTGTTTTGAAAAGGACTGTCATTTTTGACAATTGCGAGTCCCGGTGTCCCCGAAATGAACCGTGGGCCACGAAATTGTCCCGTGTTCAGAAACCGCGCCAAAATTTAAACAAGTTATTCTAAAGTTGTCCTCGTTGTCCTCGACTTTAGATAGTCTATTTACAAACAAAAAAAAATAGAAATCGTTTCATAATCAACGAAGTTAGCCGCGAAAAAACGTAAAAAATCTTATACGGTCGAATTCAGAAACCTTCTCTTTTGTGAAGTTGGTTAAAAAGACCTTTTTTTTTCATTGACTACCTATTATTTAACCTTATGAACTAATGTCCCGTTTTGACTCAAAGAACGTTATGTATAATTGTATACCCTGTATGGTGTAGTATGTTTTATACTTTTTAAGAAAATCGGATTAGAGTGCCAAGGTAAAGGATGGTATGAAACAGTATTATAGTTGTCATTATAAATCTAATATTTAATAGTTTACTTTAACGATTCATTGTCTTAAAACAACTACTAATATTATAAATGCCAAAGTTTGTAAGTATGGATGATTCGGTGAATTTTGTTACTCTTTCACACGAAAACGGCTTAACATATTTGCATAAAATATGGTATGAAGTTAGCTGATACCGTAGATTAACACATAGGCTACTTTTTAACCGACTGCGGCAGAGGGGATTAATGATTTTCTAGTTATAACCGACATTCGCGTGGGCGAAGACGCGGGCAACAGTTAGTTACTAATATATCCTTAGTTACAATGTAAATACACGAAAGACAATAAAATAAGATAATTATTATCAGAGATGTATACAATAAGTAGATAAATTATTAGTAGTGCATTATCTTTTTTAGCAAGCAGTTGTGAGAGGAAACAATTATATTTACAGCAAATTTTAGCCAAGGTATGCGTTATTAGTATTTGTTATGTTCTTTAAACTGGTTAGTTTTTAGATATTTTCCGAATAATAACTTATAGTGCTCAAATAACGACTTTCTATTAATGAAGGAATTTTCGAAATCGCTTTAGTAGTTTATGTGATTACCTTACAATATCACAAACATTAATTCTTTAGAACATTGGTAGAGAAGTGGATCGCACAAATTCTTGTCCTTCGCGGGAATTGTCCCACGACATGAGGGCTCTGCAGTGCACATACGCAACAAGAATCAACTCAACTGTGTGTCAAAAGTGATGGTTTTTCATATATGACGGCATTAGTTCCGATTTCGGCCACGTGACAAAAGATCCTTGTAGCACTATTAGTTTAAACTGGGTTTTGAAGTTCGAACCTCAGTTTAATAGACTACAGTTACACCGCTATGCGATTCACTAGTATATTTCGGTCACGTATTTTCTTTAGACTAAAGTAGGTCGAATTTAAAGGCATTGTGACTTTAAATTAAATTTTGCACTCCGCTTAATATTTAGATCTCTAAAAATGTACAAATAGGGTTTAAAATTGAATGTGACATCAAAATCTATTGCTTTGTGTTATGTGTATCGTTTTGATCGTATAACATAAAGACGTGTTCACAAGTTTTTTATTATAGAACTGATGGATGGATTGTGTGAAAGATGATATGGCTGCAAAGAGTGTCACTTGCGAGATGACGTCAGATAGGAACGTGTGGAAGAAGACATGCTGCGCCGACCACAAATAATAATTGGGATAAGGGCAGGGGAATGATGATGAGGTTTTATATAGTTTTCATGTTGATAAACGCTCTAATTTTCCATTGCTGTAAATCAATTTCTACCAAACGGTTTCCGCTGTCTTATTCTGATTTAATAATGTAGATAAAAGTAGTACATATGTAAATCGGTACTTTTTAATAGATTTTAACATATGTATATGAATGCACCTTTACCTAAACGTATTGTACCTCCATTCAGACTCAGTTATTGACTTATGGCCGTACCGTGTTACTGAACGAACGCTTGGCGCGAATTTGACAGTAGTGTCAAAATACAAAAAGATTTTATAAAAATACCCTACGTCAATTTGATATCATTGTAATATAAATGAAATGGATCGCAGTGTTTTGTATTTTTGAGTAGGTGATTGATTTAAGATGTGGCGAAAGTGTTATGTATTTATTGTTTTTCTGTGAGTATTAATATTTTTTACATATAATATCTTATCCCAATTATAGTTACAAGTTACAAGATATCCAGGAATGCATAATGCGAGATATGGGTACCAATATCATACTATGTACCTATTACTTAAATTTATCTGTATATTTTTAAGTTCCGTTCACATTTTACATATGTACGTATAATAGACAATATTTTTTAAGTTAAGTCGTCTTGCTCACAGACAAACATTTTTGTGACGCTTTACGTATAAGTAAAGGAATTTCAACGATTGAAATTTGGGATGCCTTTGCAAAATTGCATGTTTGAGGCTTATCTAAGGAAATGAAAGGATATCGGATGTCTTGGTATGATGAGCCCCATGTGACTAAGAGGGTGATGAGTATGAATGTTGATGAATGATGAAGAAGGAAGGGGAAGGCCAAAGAAAAGATGGACGGATTGTGTAAAGAATGATATGAATGAAAAAGGAGTAAATGATAATGTGACGTTTGATAGGAAACAATGGAAGAAAAAAAGGTGTGACACCGATCCCAAGTAAAATGGGATGAGGGCAGGAAGACGATAATGACGATGAGGCTCTTCTAAAGTATTATTTTGGTTACCGGGGTTAAAATTCTAGACTTCAACCCACGCCTCGGCGTCGGCGTCGGCGAGGGGATGTCTGAATCACACCGACCAAAAAACACCCTTTTGCCAAAATAAACTCAATAGGTGTAAAATTATTTGTACACCAATACAATTTGGTAAAATGTAGAACTATGATGTATACCTATAAATAAACCCGCCTATATACGTCTCATTACAGGGCACAGGCCTCTAGGAATCCAGGTTTCCTCACGATATTTTCCTTACCGTTTGTCAGTAGTGTCTTAGAACGAAGAAAGTACATATAACTTTGAAAAAGTCACAATGGTACTTGCCTTGGATCGAACTTGCACCTCGTGCATACAAATTCATACATAGAAGTATAGAACCGCAAGGCTACCACGACATCTTATACCTATGCTCACAAATAAATATAATTGAATTTAAAATTAACTGTTTAGCGTTGTTAATGTCTTTAAAATGTTTTTCGTCTAAAGTATTTGATTGTTTTTTTCAGCTGTGCCGTGCCGACGCGCGCCAACTCGCATGTTAGAAGAAGCCCTTATATCGCCAATAAAGGTAAATATACAATTCGTATTTTTTAAACGACTCTTAGTAATTTAATCCTTGTATCGCGGGGCGTTTTACCGACATTCAATACACTTGCACAATCACACCATTTGTGGAACGCACAAATTCGCACTCTGCTATCCGTGTAATGACATTAATATTTAATGTTTTCGCAGATTATCTGATGGGCCTGTTGGTCTAGTGGTTAGTGACCCTGACTGCTATACCGGAGGTCGTGGGCTCGATCCCCACCCAGGACAAATGTTTGTGTGATGAGTACGATCATTTATTCTTTGGCGGAGTGTAATTTATCTATAATATGTATGTATTTAGAAACATATAAGTATGTTTATCGGTTGTCTGGTACTCATAAGTCATATCACAAGCTTAGTGGTGAGACCATAGGACTACTAAGTCAAAGGTCTCCAGTTCGATCCCCCCGGCGCGCACCGACTTTCCGAATGTTGTGTGCGCTTTAGAAATAAATATCACAGCTTCCGTGTTTCGGAAGCCACGTAAAAATGTAGGACCTGCGCCTGATCTCTGTCCGGTCGTGTCGGATTGCCGTCCCATCGCGCTATGAGAGTAAAGGAATAGAGAGTGCACCTGTGTTAGCACACGCTTGTGCACTATAATATGTCCCGCGTAGCTGGCCACCACTAGCCGCCGTGGCCGACATCGGTCCAGACAATGTAGTATGTCGTCTAAAATATGTGTACAAGTCGCGAAAGTTCAAACACATTAAATGTAGTATTCTTTGAATAATACTAAGGTTGTATTATGTATGTTTGTTATAGAAGCATTACACAACATGTCGCTGCAGCGTCTGTCGACGCTCCGCGCGGTGATGGCGAGCCAACCCACTGCCCTCGCCGCATACATCATACCTACTGCGGACGCACATAATGTAAGTATCATCATCATCTTCCTGCTCTTATCCCATTTTACTTGGGGTCGGCGCAACACGGTTTTTTCTTCCATTCTCCCCTATCAGACGTCACAGTATCATGCACTCCTTTTTTAAGGTTCCGGACCCAAAGGGTAAAACGGAACCCTATTACTAAGCCTCGGCTGTCTGTCTGTCTCCAGGCTGTATCTCATAAACCTTCATAGCTAGAAAGCTGAAATTTTAACAAATGATGTTTTTCCGCTAAGTCGCTATAACAACAAATACTATAAATTTTAAAAAATGTCTAGAACCAATACACGTGTTTTTTCGTATTTTTTAATCAATATTAAAAACACGGTTACGGGTAGACGTTTCAAATTTCGCTGTGTATAAATAATACGGAACCCTTTGTGCCCGAGTCCAACTCGCACTTGGCCGGTTTTTCTTCCATTCTCCCCTATCAAACGTCACAGTATCATTTACTCCTGTTTTATTCATATCGTTTCTTCTAAAATCTTTTCATCTTGACGGGCCTGTTGGTCTAGTTGTTAGTGGCCTTGACTACTATAATAGAGGTCGTGGGTTCGATTCCCACCCAGGACAAATGTTTGTGCGATGAGCACAAATCATTTGTCCTGTGTGTGTGTTTATCTATCGTATGTATATATTTAGAAATATATAAGTATGTTTATCAGTTGTCTAGTGCTCATAACACAAGTTACTCTTGTATATTTAAATTGAGACTCGATGGCATGGTGTGAAAGTTATGGAATATATTTTTTTTATTTATTCTCCCCTATCAGAAGTCACAGTATAAATTACTCCTTTTTCATTCATATCATATACACTTCATCCATCTTTTCTTTGGCCTTCTCTTTCCTCTCCATCCATCAACATTCATACCCATCACTCTCTTAGTCACATCAGTCTCATCCCTCCAATGTTAGTATACAGAAATAAATTAACACTACATAGCATAAAACAAAGTCGCTTCCCACTGGCTATTTGTTTAGATCGAAGAAGTAGAATATTTTTCAAAAGGTAGGCTTATGTAAATAATACTTCAGTATTGCACTCGTGCGAAGCTGGGGCGGGTCGTTAGTTTGATTTAAATAGAAAACCCGTTTGTTTTAGTATTTCGTAGTAGTACTTTATAGATAAGCACAAAGTATAAAGTACAAGCTTATCTTAAATTTTAAGTACGCTTTTACCGGTCTACTCATTATCTGTATCAATTAAACTAGGGAGGTCATTGACCGGAAGTAAAAATCTCTTCATTAAATTTGTTTCACTTTTTACGGCGGTAGTTTATATCCACGAATATACGAAGGACGATAAGCAATATTATTCCGTTCCTATAAGTAATATTATTCTACTACTATTTATTTGTATTTAATTACAAATTGTATGTCTACTCATGGGCTAGTAATATAATAATATAAGAATATTTCACACAACGCCATCCAGTCACAAACTAAGCGCAGCTTCTTGTATGTGAGTCGTGGAATATTTATTTATTTATAAGACACGAAAAGAAGAAGAAGAATTGAATTCTTCTTCTTCTTGTAGCTAGCTTGTATGTTCAACTATATTTTACACAGCTAGATGACTTAGAAAGCGTTAGAAGACGATTTCAAGTGTAAGATTAACTAAACCACTTTAGATGTGAAGTTTCGTAAAATCTGAATGTAATAACAAGTGTCGACCCCTATCAGAACCATTCTAGTCAAATTTCAAGAGTTTATTTGTTATAGTTTCTGAAACTGAAAAATCGCTACTTGGTATCCTATTTTTTGTAGCCTAAATAAGATCCCACTGCTGGGCAAAGGCCTACCCTTTCTCCTTCCAAACCTCCCTGTCTTTTGCGATTTCTGCCACTTGGTATCCTAATTTAGTTAAATATTGTTTGTTTTATTCGCAGTCAGAGTACATAGCACCGGTAGACGCTCGCCGGGAATGGATATCCGGTTTCACCGGATCAGCCGGGACAGCGGTAGTGACGTCAGCCGCCGCGTTAGTCTGGACGGACGGCAGATATTACACGCAGTTTGAAAAGGAGGCCGATTTGAAGATATGGACGTTGATGAAGCAATGTGAGTAGACTTAAATAACTAATAATAAAGTAGAATAAGGAAAAAAAATAAGTATAGCCCCCACTCGTTTGCACCCTTCAATCAGTTTGTTACTCTAGCCCTTTCCACCTCAGCTGCGAGATGTTCGTGAGAGTTACCGCTCGCCTGGCACTCAAAGGGCTCCAGAAGGAACATAGTGGGTCTTAGTCAGTAGAAATCTGACACTCCCTCCCGCTGCACCCTGCTGGGGGCATTTAAAAAGACTCATTCCTCCCCCGCCCCCATCCCACTTCGGAGAAATATTGCATGTTTTACAGAACAAATAATTATATGGGGATCTTTACTGTTTAATAAATGGAAAATCATTTTCTGTCGATATTAACGCATGTGAAATCTTGAAAGAACATAATCCATTTTACTCGGTTAAATCGCTTAGCCGATTCCGATAATATTTATAATGAATGTGAAAATACTAGCTATTTTCACAATAATAATAATTATTATTATTTAAAAAAAGGACATAAAATAGTCACTCATAATTGTAATAAAATTAAGTGGGTAGTTATACTTAATATCATAAGTAACAGTTTACTTGCTCATGATTAAGGACCCCGGTTGGGTCCAAAACTTATCGGGCTTGATTCATACGCGTGAGTACCGTTAGCATATAATTAAGAATCTACCTCGCGAAAGTTACAATAAAATAGTAAGTATCAGTTAAATAAGCAACGGTTTTTCTTTCAGCTTTGCCGGAAACCCCAACGCTTGAAAAGTGGTTGTGTAATAACCTCAGAGAGGGCTCCGCGGTCGGTGTCGATCCTCATACGTTCACGAGAGAGGAATGGACGCCTTTGCAGGTATAAAATATGTATAATAATTTAACCCAGCCTATATACGTCCCACTACTATCTAATTCTATCTAGAAGTAGTTCTATCCCCAGCGCTGGCAAGCACCGATATAACTTTTTCAAAGTTATATGTACTTTCTTAATTATTTTAAAACGGTGAAGGAAAACACCGTGAACAAACCTGCATTCCTAATACTGAAATCGCCAATCCGCAGTGAGCTAGCGTGGTTGTTAGAGATTTGTGAACGCAACCACGATTATGTAGTCTGTGTAGTGTGTAGCTTCCAACTTTTTGTTCTCGCTCTCTGATAGATAAACGTCAATTCCGTGAACATGCGTTTGTGTGCGCTAATAAAGTAATTTACATTTATCTTTAACATCCTGTTTTATTTTCTTGCTCTAAAATCATCAATGCTCAAACCTTCCCTATAATATATGGGAATAGGCCTGTGCTCAGCAGTAGGAGATGTATAGACTGGTTTATTATTTGATTAACCAACATTCATGCGGCAACAAGAAATTTGAATCGTTTTGAAAATACTTTATTTCCAAACCATTAATGTCCTACTGGCAAACGGCAAGGCAAAGACTCTATCCTCCTTCAATTTCAATGAATGGTTTATTTATTTATTACCTTTATCCCACAGACGGCCCTATCTAAAGTGAACATGCAACTCATAGCAGTGCCTACCAACTTAGTTGATGAAGCTCGTCGCATTAACAACGACCCGCCTCCCGCGAGACCCAACAACACGGTTATACCGCTACCCGTTAACTATACAGGTAACATACTTAAACAATATACAGGTAACATACAGGTAACATACTTCAAAAATATACAGGTAATATTATACAGTAACCGGCTAAATGCAAAGTTACAACTCGCGCTCGAAGGGTTCCGTACTATTATCTACTATCCGTACCCCGTACTATATCTAGTAGAAAATCACGTTTGTTGTAGGTATACAATTTTTACCGGGAGGAGAGACCCACTGATCTCGCACGGTAGGTCAATATAAAAGCGAATCCCTTACCTTCGGCCATAGGCAGATGAGGACGCTCCAGTAGCTTTAGTCGGTAAGAGTTCGGCACACCCCCTCGTCAACCCCCTGATGAGGGACAGTCCATGAAGATTTCCACTGGGTTCCAAAAAAAAAAATAGGAATACAATTTTTTAGGGTTCCATACCCAAATGGGTAAAACGGAACCCTATTACTAAGCCTCCGCGGTCTGTCTGTCTCCAGGCTGTATCTCACAAACCGTGATAGTAAGAGAGCTGAAATTTCTACTAAATATGTATTTCCGTTGCCGCTTTAACAACAAATACTAAACATTAAAAAATAAAGGGGGGGCTCCGATACAATGAACTTAATTTTGAAACAAGTTTTACTCGATCTTAATAAATATGTAGACGTTGTTTTGGTAAACGTGATTTTCTGTTATAGATGATAGTACGGAACTCTTCGTGCGCGAGTCTAACTCGCATTTGGCCGGTTTATTTTAACAAAAGAAAATAAATTCAAGAAATTTCAAGTGACTTACTAATATTATTACTATTAGACTAATATATCTTATCATTTTGTCAGGTAAACCCGCCGGTCAGAAGATTCGAGAGCTTCGCAATAAGATGACGGACAAGAACGCGTCGGCTTTGGTCATCACAGCACTAGATGAGGTGGCTTGTAAGTTGTACTTTATTGTTATAGGTTTAGGGTTCAATTTCATATACATATTTTAGACGCCAAACGGGACTAATTCGCGATATAAAACTATATTACTTTTAACGATATTTTCACCAGTGACCACGGTCGGTGCAACTCGATCGAAACGTCGGGAAAAAAGAGAAAAGAAATATCGTTTTATATCGCGAATAAGTCCCGTTTGTCGTCTAAAATATGTGTACAAGTCGCGAAAGTTTAAAATCGTCAATTTCATATAATACAATTGTATCGACAAATGAATACTACTATTATTGTAAACGCGAAAATTTGTAAGTATGGATGGATGGATGTTTGTTACTCTTTCACGCTCAAACGGTTGGAGCAATTTTGATTGAATTAAAACATGTTTTTTTTTAACCGACTGCATCAGAGAAGGTAAGATTTTTGTAGCTATAACTGACATTGACACGAGTAAATTCGCGGGCAACAGCTAGTTGATTATATTTAGCCAAAATAATATGAGTAAATATAATAATTTGAGTAAATATAAATACACCATACATAATTCCCATATAGGGAAGGTTTGAGCATTGATCACCACGCTAGCTCACTGCGGATTAGCGATTTCAGATTCCAATATTTGGAATCCAGGTTTCCTCACGTTATTTTCCTTCACCGTTTGTCAGTAGTGTCTTAGGCTTCATACGCACTATGCGGTTACCCGCACTGCGGCTAGCCGTCCGGCTGACCGCAAGTACAATTATGTACGTAATATTCATTTCTATGCACACTGCGATGCGGCTGCCCGCAGACCGCTCCGGTCGCTCGGAATGCTGCGGCCCGAGTGACGGCCACCCGCACGGTTGCTATACGCACTGTGCGGCTCAGTTTGCGGCTGCCCAAAGTACTCTGTGCGGCTGCCCGCCTTTGAGTGTGCACGTGGTACGTCTGCTAAAATGGAATTCGATACCGAAAAAATTATCATCGAAATCCAGAGTCGGCCAGCAAATGTATGTTTTTTTTTTTTTTTTTTTTTTTTTTTATTAATCAAAGGTAGGTTACATTTTATCTTATGGCTAATGAACTCGCCAAACGTACTCGTTTATCGGCGAGAAACGCTCTTAAATTAAATTAACTTACCAATAGGATACATTCTTAACTAAAACTATTACTAAACATTGCAAAAACATGTAGGTAGGTACATAACTATAGGTTCTTCTATAATAAAATTACTGCTCGACACAATCATCAAGCAAAGAATCTTTGATTCCTTTTTTTAAAGAATATAAACTTAATTTAGGACTTTGTCGTAATATATCTAAACTATTAAATACTAGTGGTACTATATACTTATTTGTTCTCTCTCCATAATAATTTATTATTTTTGGTTTAACTAGACAATCATCTCTCACTCGTTTAGTATTATATCTATTTGTAACTAACACTTTGTACTGGTCACTATAATAATATTCCAAACCTATTAAATACGTTATTTGTTTATGTACTGGTAATATCTTACAGATGCTAAATAATTTCTCATAATCTTTATTACACATGTCTTTATCCTTCTTTGATACAATATATTTAAGCAGTCTTATTTGTAAAGTTTTTATATCATTTAAGTAAGTAACAAATGTTCTACCATAAACAATAAGTCCGTAGTTTATTAATGCATGAGCGAGTGCGTAATATACTATTAATAGTGTGTGCTTATTTATTACTCTACTTAAATGATAGAACTTTCCTAGAACAGATCTTAATCTATTACAAATATCAGATACATGTATTCTCCAGTTGAAATGCTTATCTATATTTAGACCTAGATATTTAAATTGTTCTACGTATTCTAGAGACACACAACAACAATCAGTCTTATTTTTATGCAAACAATCGTATGAGTGTCCTTTAATTGCTATATCTGACACATTCACACGCTTCGCCAGTCTGTTGTAAGGCGAGTATATATGCATGCATTTTGTTTTTTTTAAATTTAGAATGATGCCATTATCATGGGCCCATGTGTAAATGTAGTAAATAGCTGCAACTTCGTCCACGTCCATCTTTGAAATAGATCGATATGACCGCAAATCGCAACGGTTCTTCAACCGCACGATGCGGTTGCGAATGCGGCTGCCCGCGATCCGGCTGGCCGCATTCGCAACCGCATCCTGCGGTCAGCCGGACGGCTAGCCGCAGTGCGGGTAACCGCATAGTGCGTATGAAGCCTTAGAATGATTAAGAAAGTGCATATAACTTTAAAAAAATCACATTAATGCTTGACTGCGCTGGGGATCGAACTTGCACCTCGTGCATATAAATCCACACATAGAACCGCAAGGGCACTATGACATTAATTTGAGATGACTTTTGATTTTGGTTTTGCTTTTCTAGATACCCTCAATCTTCGTGGCTCAGATATTAAATTCAACCCAGTCTTCTTTTCCTACCTGGTCATCACGCCGTCTAGCGTAGTGTTGTTCCACAACGGCTCGCTATCGGAGCCAGTGTTGTACCAGCTGTCCACTGAAGGTGTAGAAGTACAGGAGTGCCCTTATGCCGGAATCGAGGACTATTTGAAGAATATGGCTGTGAGTATAATCTAACGAAAATTGGGTATTTGACTACAAAAATCTAAGATGGATATGTAGATTTCAAAAAAATATTGGACACATATTTTTTTATTTTATCACGTTAACAAAAAAATTTGGTGATACGGTAAGTTGAAATCTCGTGTGACGTCACATACAAGTCACTTTTTACTGGCAAGTAACATTGGTAGTTTACTTTCACACTTTTCCCCACCTTTGTTGCGTTTTATATTTGTAATTTTTATTGATTTATTAAAATAAGAAA
Source organism: Chrysodeixis includens (assembly GCA_941860345.1). NCBI lineage: Eukaryota > Metazoa > Arthropoda > Insecta > Lepidoptera > Noctuidae > Chrysodeixis > Chrysodeixis includens. Next base: position 6,647,204 of record OW796110.1, on the reverse strand, counting down.
ACACAAATTCCTGATATTGTAACCTAAACATAAAATGTTTAATTTAAAAGTAAATTGCACAATTTCAAAATTCATTTTACGAGGACTTAAACTTCAACTGTTTGGTCGTGAATACATGGTTTTACCAATGTACTTGCATAATAATATAGGTGTTTATATTTTAGTGTTTAAATATAATATTTTATGTATTTCAGAAAGAACTATCCCAGTGCGGGAAGCATTCCATCTGGCTATCAAGCGATGCCAGCGAAGCGATACATAGAGCGGCCTCTGGTGTAAGTATATAACTACAAGCTTATCTATACCGGCGACAGTGGCGCTAGTAGCGCTGTCAGTACTTCAAAAGCTGTCAAATTAGTTCAGGGATATTTTAGTTCCGATTTTCTTCACCGGCAAAAATAAATTTGTCGTGCTCTTTACAGCTACAAAGATCGTTCGGCACGTGGATGACATTAACATGAGGGCGTTGGTGTGTATATTCACAAGCATCAACTCAACTGTCTGTCAAAAGTGATGGTTTTTCATATATGCCGGTTGACGGGCCTGTTGGTCTAGTGGTTAGTGGCCCTGACTGTTATACAGGTCGTGGGTTCGATTCCCACCCAGGACAAATGTTTGTGTGATGAGCACGATCATTTTTTTCTGTGTCTGGGTCTAATTTATCTACAGTATGTATGTATTTAGAAATATACAGGGTGACTTCGAAGTCGTGGGCAATATTTTAAACTAAGACACTATTAATGATACTATTTGCGTTAGGGCTATTTTTACGTATAAGTATGTTTTTCGGATTACTAGTACTCATAGTACAAGCTCTGCTTAGTTTGGGACTAGATGGCGTTGTGTGAAAGAAGTGGAATATTTATTTATTTACTGTGATTTTTTAAATATTTATTTATTATTTTCAGGTGGATGTCCTTAAGACTCCTTTGTCGCTAATATCTGAAGTATCGCCGGTTGCGCTCATGAAACTTGTTAAGAACGAAATTGAATTGGAAGTAAGTTTATAATAATAATTTTGACGGGCCTGTTGGTCTAGTGGTTAGTGGCCTTGACTGCTATACCGGAGGTCATGGATTCGATTTCCACTCAGGACATATGTTTGTGTAATTTATCTATAAAATTTATGTAATTACAAATATATAAGTATGTTTATCAGTTGTCTAGTACTCATAACATAAGTTTCTCTCGTATACAATATTAGTCTATTTGATAATATTCAAATTGGTGTGACTTGCAACTAGCCTTTTGGTCTGGTCTTGGATTCGACACTGGATACAATCTAGAAAAATGTTTATATATCTATATCTGTATATTAAGTGGTACGGCTTATAAAAAAGTCATGCCAACTAAATGTGTCTATGTAATGCAAAAATACAACAATTTTAGATACAGGCTTTGCCTAGTTAGGGGCTAATGACAACATAAAAATGTAATATTTTTTGGAAATAAATTTCTTATTCTTATTTTAAGACAAAAGTAAACAAAAATTTTATAAAATTAGAAATAAGTACTTAAAAGTTTTACCATTTTATTTAAATGGTTAAAATTTTAAGTAGTACTAACAATATAAAATATAAAATTCTCGTGTCACAGTTTTTGTTGCCATACTCCTCCGAAACGGCTGGACCGATTCTCTTAAAATTTTGTATATGCATTCAGTAGATCTGAGAATCGGCCAACATCTATTTTTCATTCCATTTTTTTTCTTTTTTTTTCGCGAACGAAGTCGCGGGCAACAGCTAGTATAAAACAAATATATATAAATCTGCTTCATTTTTTTTTCAGGGTTTTCGTCATTGCCACATAAAAGATGGTATAGCAGTAAGTCGCTTGCTCAAATGGCTGCACGATCAAATCGATAAAGGTATATCTGTTACCGAAATACAAGCGGCGGACAAATTACTGGAGTTTAGAAAGTAAGTAACATACTTATACTTATCACATAGTATAAAACTTGATGTAGCTGAGATAACCTAGTGGTAAGACCATAGGACTGCCAAGTTAAAGGTCTCGAGTTCGATCCCTACGGCACGCACCGACTTTTTGAATGTTGTGTGCGTTTTAGAAATAAATATCACAGCTTCAGTGTTTCGGAAGTCACTTAAAAATGTTGCCTGATCTCTCTCTGGTCTTGTCGGATTGCCGTCCCATCGCGCTATGAGAGTAAAGGAACAGAGAGTGCACCTGTGTTAGCGCACGCCTGTGCACTATAATATGAAAATACACAATGTTTTACAGTGAATTGCTAAAAAAATAACATTCATTGAAAACAAAAAACTGAGATATTAATATTTTTTTTTTTAAATGAAACAGCCTATGTCACTCGGGAATAAATAGCTTGCCAACGATAAAAGATTTTTTACATCAGTTCAGTAGTTTCGAAGCCTATTTATTTCAAACAAACAAAAAATCAAACCTTTCCTCTTTGTAATATTAGTATAGATAGTCACCTAATCATTTATTTTACCTGTTAAGATATATAAATTGTATTGATATATAAGTTTAGTAGGTAAATACTAAGATTTTAAGTTTGTTTTAGTTTGTTTATGTGTCTGTTTTGTTAATGTCATAAATGTATCTTTGTTAATATGGGTTAATTGCCTGAAATAAACGATTATTATTATTTTTCCAATATACATCCATTTTCATATCTAATAATGTTACCAGGGAGGAAGCAGACTTCATGGGCCCGTCATTCCAGACTATTCCCGGATCGGGTGCTAACGGCGCCATTATACACTACAATCCATCCCGGGATGGTCCACAGAAAGTCATCGAGAAGAACGACATGTTCCTGCTAGACTCCGGAGGGCAATACAAGTGAGTATTGGCCTGTTGGTCTAGTGGTTAGTGACCCTGACTGCTATACCGGAGGTCGTGTGTTCATACTAAGTAGTGATCCAGCGGATGGCTAATAAAAACAAAAATTCAATTAATATAAATAAACCCATTTTCTTGAATCCTTGAGTGACAAAAATGGATAAGGTAAAGAATGTGTTTATAAGGGGAAGTTTGTAAGTAGCACCTGTTACAGAAAAAATGAAAGGATATCGTCTGTCTTGGTATGGACATGTGATGAGGAGGGATGAGACTAGACACATGTCTAAGAGAGTGATGAGTATGAATGTTGATGGAGAGTAAGGGAAAGGCCAAAGAAAAGATGGATGGATTGTATAAGAAATGATATGAATGAAAAAGGATTAATTGATACTATGGCGTCTGATAGGTGAGAATGGAGAAGAAAACACGTGTTGTACCGACACCAAGTAAAATGGGATACAGGCAGGAAGACGATGATGATGATGACTATAATTGAATCACTTTCAGAGCAGTTAACAGACAAACTTCGTTTTGTAATAATATTTCCATGGTGAAAAAGGAAACACATTTAACAAATCCTATTAATAGTTCTCAACAAGGCCTCTGCATGTTGGACCTGTGTCCCCGTGTAAGCCTTTAAAAAGGACCGGGTTTCTTCCCTTGAAGTTAGCTCGTGAATTAAAAAAAAACAGGCCAAATGCGAGTCGGTCTTGCGCACGAAGGGTTCCGTACTATCTATACATAGCGAAAATGTTTAGTATTTCTTGTTATACAAGCAACGAAAATATATCATTGGTGAAAAAAAACAGATTTCTAACTATCAAGGTTTATGAGATACAGCCTGGAGACAGACAGACAGCGGAGGCTTAGTAATAGGGTTCCGTTTTAGCCTTTGGGTACAGAACTGTAAAAAGATGTAATATTATGCATATGTTTAGTAATAATATGCATAAAAATATGTAATAATATGTATTTGTTTATCAGGGATGGTACTACTGACATCACAAGAACTCGTCACATGGGTCGTTTGCCCACTGCTGAGCAAAAGTCAGCGTTCACCAGAGTACTGAAAGGACAAATGATGGTCGGAAGCGCTCTGTTTCCACAAGGGGTCAAGGTAACTAACTTTAAATTAATTATAAGTAAAATATATACGAGAAAGGGTCAAAAAGTTTGCGAAATGGAGGGGCTAAAGGGGGGTAATTTTTTTTACCCGGCACTACTTAATAACTCGATACAACTGTAAATACTACGTTTCATTAAAATAGGTTCATTTACCTTTGAGATATAGCTGGAAACACAAGTCAATCGGGAAGAAAACATCAATATCGGCCTGTTGCTCTAGTGGCTAGACCCTGACTGCTATACCAGGGGTCGTCTCTGGTATAGTCGCTAGCCTCTAGGACAACAGGCCAGTGAGTTAGGCTGACCGCACATTGGAGTCAAAATTGTTTTAAGACAGACTATTGCTATACAAAACATATGAAGGTGCGCATACTTCAAACAAAACGTCTCATAGACAAAATTGTCCAAATCGCACCACACGTCTGACTAACGTTTGTCGGCTACCCTTTTTTATTTATGCGGGCGCGCACATCAACGACAAAACAGTCTAGTCAACGCAGGTATAAGGCAGACTTGTCTATGTGAGGCAAGTCTGTCTTAAAACTGTCGTGACTCCAATGTGCGGTCAGCCTTAGTCTATTTGTCTGTCGGACAGGGCAACGTCCTGGACAGCCTCGCGCGCCACTGGCTGTGGCAGGTGGGACTGGACTACGCGCACGGCACGGGCCACGGCGTGGGCCACTGCCTCAACGTGCACGAGGGCCCGGCCGGCGTGTCCTGGAGGCCCTACCCGCACGACCCCGGCCTCAAGCCCCGCCAGATACTCAGCAACGGTCAGATATCACACTCACATCTATTATACATACATACATAAACGTCACGCCTCTTTCCCTTAGGGGGTAGGCAGAGATCTCATCTTTCCATTTGCTACGATCCTGGCATACCACTAGCTTCATCCACACTCATCAATCGCCCGTCGGTTTATTATAATCATCATTCCCCTGCCCTTATCCCATTTCACTTAAGGTCGGCGCAACAAAGCTTCTAGATATATTGCTTTAAGTTTTGGCTATGGTTTTATAGTCGGCCGCCTGCCTGACACTAACCCTCTTTGGGAATGCGATTGTTGGTTGTTTACCCGCCACCATTCGGGTGACCCAAGATGCTTGATACAGTGCACTGGGTCTTTCCATTAGTCGCCTTTTACGACACCCAGTGGAGGATATGGGGTGGTGCTATTCTTTATATCCGGACACCTCACGGAAATCTACACTCACATCTATAATCATTCCCAACAAATACGTATAAAGTACACACTCATCATTCATCATCTTCCTGCCCTTATCCCAATTTTACTTGGGGTCGGCGCAGCATGTCTTCTTCTTCCATACATTCCTATCTGACGTCATCTCGCAAGCAACACCCTTTGCATCCATATCATCTTTCACACAATCCATCCATCGTTTCTTTGGTCGTCCTCTTCCCCTATATCCAACCACATTCATGTCCAGCACCTTCCTTACCACGTGATTCTCTCCTCTCCGCATGACATGCCCATACCGTGACAACCGGTTACCACGAAGGTTTTCTGTTACCGGTGCCACTTTCAAACTTCATCTTATATACTCATTTCGTACTCTATCCGCTCTCGTAACACCGCACATTCCTCTTAACATTCTCATTTCTGTAACATGCAATTGTCTTTCATTCATCCCTTGTGTATAAAGTACCTACACACTATTATTATCTAATAAGGAGTGCAAATATTTATAGTATTCAAGTTAAATCGTTATTAAAATTACATTGTTATTATTGATAGCACATACAAATAGCATTACAAAATTAAAATAAATCCGCAACACAACAAAATGTCAAAAGTATGTGTGTCTACGTAACTGAGAATCGACCTTTTTTTAACCCCACTTTTTTATTTTGGCATATGAAGTAGCGAGCAACAGCTAGTCTTATATGTTTATAAAATTCTCGTGTCACAGTGTTAGTTACTTACCATATTTCTCCGAAACGGTTTGACCAATTTTTAAGAAATTTTGTGTGCATCGGGTTGGTCTGAAATCTGAGAAAGGTGGGGGTAGACAATATTATTCTGTTCTATCAAAATGCTGGTTATTAATTAAATATAATTTTTGTATAAATTTACAGAACCAGGATTTTACAAAGTCGGCGCTTTTGGTATACGACACGAAGATTTGGTTGAAATCGTACAAGTTACAAAGGATTCTAAACACCCTAAGGTTAGTATTTGTCTTCTTATAAAAATAACTCGCTGTCCCTGCAAACTTCGTCTCGCTGACAAAAATAATATGAAAACTATCATTTTATTTATGACGAAAAATCCAAATATCTTACGGAACCCTATTTTTTTTCAAAATAAAATACATATAGTCTATGTTACTCGTGGATAATATAGCTTTCGAATAATGATAGAATTTTTAAATCGGTCCAGTAGTTTTTGAGCCTATTCATTACAAGCAAACAAAGTTTTCCTCTTTATATTATTAGTGTAGATATACAATGGCGGACTAAATGCCTGAGACATTCTCTATCAGTCAACCATAGGTTGGTGCAGAGAAATACAAGCAGTAGGTGCATATAAGGAAAGGCGATAAGAAAAGTGAAATGAAAACTAAAGATATATTAAACTACCTTAATAAAAATATATAAACTGTAATTATATTAGGTCGGGGAAGAAGTTTTTTCGCATTATAGTATGTATGAACTTGTAACAGAATCTTTTTGGCTATAGTATTTGTATCTGGCTGGTTTTGGTATAATTGAAAGTTAAAATTTTAAAGCACATAATTACAAATTCTTATTTATTAGAGAAAGATTTTATGACAAGATCATACATACTATAATGCGAAAAGACTTTTTCCCCGACCTATTATAAACCTTACTTAACCGATTCCGTGCGGAAGTCTTTTTAGCAATCATTAGTGCCTGGCGTCAAACAAAAATTCTGTGATGCCTCTGAGGCACCAAGCGCCAGAAAGTTTGATGATTCCCCTGGGGAATCATCCGCCATGTTGTCACTTTTAGCTTGTTTTCGTATTTCTACTTGCTAAAATAATCATTTGACATTGTGTATCTAACGTAGGCAGTCAGTAAATTCGTTCAGTGCGTTTAAAAGTGACGATCTGTGTGTTTTTATGGAAATGGAAGGTAAGTGACTAATTTATATTAGGGGTCGTAAACCTTTTTGCATTATTTCATGGATTTATTTATTCAAGTGTTGTAAAGAATTTATACACGTACCACTTGAGTTTGTCGCGAGGTGATATTTATTTATTATTATTTATAATACAGTGTTTTGTAGGGAAACAATTTTATAATAACTTCACTATTTTGATGATAAAATTGTTTCTCTACAAAATACTGGATTACTGTAGAACATTTAACTGAATGGGAAGTCCGATTCTAATGAATCAAAAATATTGTACTCGTAGGTACCTATAAACATTTACCTGATTTTGAAGTGTTTTATTTGGATAAGAATGTAAATGTGTTTTTATTGATAAAAAATATCTGTCTATCCATTTAAAAACGTGGATTTTTGTTAAGCGTTTAATTGACAAGTTACCAATACCAGAGCAAAGCAGCTTGTCTTGATTCTTTGGCGTTAGAAGGATCATTTAAGACATGTCCTAAATTGACTTTTGTCCGTCTAGTTTATCAAAATATTATACTGTGCGCCGGCGCAAACAATTATGAACGGCGTAGTTTTAAACAATAATCAACCGTATACGCAAGGAAATACGGTACTTCGTAGGCGAAGGGCCAGCGAACAGCGCACTCTTTGTACGTTTTTAGGCAACAATGAACCTTATGACAAAAGCATTTGATTTTTGAGAAACATTCCAGAAAGTGGGCTGTTAGAATTATAATCAATAATAAAATGTGTCGGCAACTTGGTTTACAACCCCTGATGTCAGCTAATTTGCGAAATTACTTAAAACGAACACTGTGGGCATGATAAGGGTGACAAATAAAGACACTTTTATTTAGGGGGCTCTTTTGACGAATGTCGTTTAAGCCGAGTTTTGTAAGATTTAGTTTTGTATCCTCTCGGGCACCATACGCCATACGCAATAGATTTACATGGTGCCTGTGCGGCATCATCCGCACGGAAACGGTTAACGAAGAAGATTGCACTTATTATTATTTGTATCTCTTTAAGTTCACGGGATAACTTCTAGGTAAGAAACCCGGTCCTTTTTAAAGGCTTACACGGGGTCACAGGTCCAACATGCAGAGGCCTTGTTGAGAACTTTAATCTAAAATGTGATGGGGCATCTACCAAGGGCCATCCACCCCTGCTCTATAAAAGAACAGACATGGACGGCCCAAGGTAGCTACAAGATTGCACTAATTATTATTATTTTATTTACAGGCTAGCGGTATCGTGGGTGACTTTGACGGTCGCGGCGTTCTTGGCTTCAACACGCTGACATTGGTGCCGAATCAGAAGGAATGTATCGATGTCTCCTTGCTCACTGACGCTGAGGTATATATCTCTAATTTTTTCATATTTATTTTATAAAAGTTGAGGTTTAGAAAATTTCATCAATTTGTTTGTAGTCTTCTTAAAAATTGTATTGCAGATGAAATGAAATTACGATATCTATATTTATTATAGTAGTATTTAGTTGTAGAGTAGTATAGAATTGTATATATTTACATGGGCCTTGATTCCTGAAATAAATGGAGAAATAAAAAATAATACCGGATATAGAACGTAATCCCCAAGAGAACCGTTCACTCGGGCCAGTGCGCAGTAACTGTCCGTTCGATGTATACTTTACACTCACATAGTATACATACTTACATTCATCATTCCCCTGCCCTTATCCCAATTATTACTTGGTGTCGGCGCAGCATGTCTTCTTCCATACGTCCCTATCTGACGTCATCACATTATTAAATAAACCAGCCTATATACCTACGTCCCGCTGCTGGGCACAGGCCTCTTCCCATATAGGAAAGGTTTGAGCATTGATCACCACGCTAGCTCACTGCGGATAGGAGATTTCAAATTCCAACATTTGGAATCTAGGTTTCCTCACAATGTTTTCCTTCACTGTTTGTCAGTAGTGTCTTAAAATGATTAAGACAGTACATATACCTAACTTTGAAAAAGTCACATTGGTACCTACTTGCCTGCGCTGGGGATCGAACTTGCACCTCGTGCATACAAATCCATACATAGAACCGCAAGGCCACCAAGACATTATTGTGTCCCTAAAACATGTATATGTTTTTCATGTGGTGTGCTATAAAGAATATTCTATCTATGTATCTACATAAATATTCTTGTATATTCCAGTTGACCTACATAAATAATTACCACGCGCGTGTGCTGGAAACTCTGGGCCCCATCATGAAGCAGAGAAACTTGAATGAAGATCTCTTATGGCTGCAAAAGGAATGCTCTCCTTTGCTCAGAGCCTAATATCGGTATGTACATGTGAGTTTGAGTACAGAAAGTTAATTGTCTTTTTTATCGCGGTTTTAATTACTTTCGGTCACTGTAAATTATTTGTCCTGACGGGCCTGTTGGTCTAGTGGTTAGTGACCCTGACTGCTAAGCCGGAGGTCGTGGGTTCGATTCCCACCCAGGACAAATGTTTGTGTGATAAGCACGATCATTTAATTTTGTTCTGTGTCTGGGTGTAATTTATCTATAATATGTATCAATTTAAAAAAATATATAAGGATGTTTTTTAGATGTCTGATTACCATTACACAAGCTCTGCTTAGCTTGGGATCAGATGGCCATGTGTGGATATTGTGAAGATATTTATTTTATCCCTATTTTTGGAATTTTGACAATACTCATAACAAAATTTTACCTGAATACGTGACGGATATACATAATTTAATTGGATTGTAAAAGAGACAGAGTGGCTTTATGTTATTTACTCAAATAATATGAAGACGAAAGTTAGTGCATGTATTTGTTATCTCTGTTTATAAAAAAATATTGCTGTTTTAAATATTGACTAACGCATAGACTACTTCTTGTAAGATGGTTTACCCACGCGTATTCATTAATTATAACTGCAATAGATTCCTCAATCATAAGCTGACGCGGAATAAACTAGTCATCCCGATAAATACGCGTGAGTAAACCGTTTCACGAAAATTATAATAAAATAAATGATTATGTACGATCTTTTCAGGTACACGAGACAAGAAATTCCATTAACATGAAGTACAATAAACATTTGTTATTGAACTGTTTGATTATTTACACCCCTTATCCAACCCCTCAGACTATTCTTCAGGACTAATTTATTTGTGAATAATAAAACGACATAATGGCAAAAAGTATTTTACTGAAAAATAAAGTAATAAAATTTATATTAAGAAATTAAAACATTTTCTCTATAAGTAACGAAAAAAATGAATCGAAATATTAATTAAAAGTTTAAAAACACATTTTTATTAAAATTAATAAATATGCTCCTTATTCTTAAAAGTAAACAAAATCATTGTGCACAATTAGAAAATTCAAAATTTAACCTAGTGTAAATAAAATTTATAGAAAATGCATAAAATTAAATTAATTACTTCTAGGAAATGTTTAAAACAGATCCACAGACCACAATAGGTTTAAAAAACAAACGTACTTTAAAATAAACCCAATTGCAGGACTGACAACATTTATAATAAGTATTTAAAATATATTTAGGTATAATAGTACCTTCATATACTTTGCGCTAGTATCTACTTACCCTAATAAATATGACTAAAATTACTATCAGACTAAAAAACTACATACTACATAAAGAATAACAGGTATACAAAATGTTAATACTAAAGTAAAAATAATCACAAGTAATAATAACATTTAAAACTAAAAAACAAAAAAATAAAAACTTGTTAGGTACACATTGTGTACCCCTTTAAAATATAATAAAGCATTTCTTCGTCTCATTTTCGTTCTGAATAAAAGGAGACAGGGAGACTGTCAAAATTTACTTTATGGAAGTATTTGAAGGTAACGCTATAAAGTATTGATTGTTGTATGTAAAAGAGTGAAAGTTACATAACGTTTGCAAATACCGCACATATTTTGATTATGTCCATGTACATGAGATTGGCAGACGACATAATAAAAGATAGCAGGCACGGGATGGATGCAAAGGGGCAAGAGACAGAGAAGAATGGAATAAAAGGAAGGCATGTGCCCAGCATTGGGATATTCAGGGCTGATGATGATGATACGTAAGTATATTACAGACTAAAGAAATATATATGGATATCCTTGGCTTCGGTGTCCATAGGTTACAGACGAGGTCCTAGAGAAGTCGGTATATTTTATATGTCTTTATTTCCAACAAATTTAATAAAAGTTAATGTTTGTTGTTCGCACGAGCGTCGTGATTAAGACTATGCCTTATGCTAACGACTGAAACATGGATTGCTTTTATTAACTACTAGCTGACTCGGCAGACTTCATACTGCCCCAACCGATAAATAAAAGACCTAAAATTGTCTCAAAATTTTATAAAAAAAACGATTATGTGGGAAAAAGAAAAGGTCTTTTTTTAGGGTTTTCCTGGCGATTATTCGATTTTTCTCACCTTTTAAACCTTCCCTAGACCTCCACGAACATTTCAAGACCAAGATAAGATAAATCCGTTCAGCCGTTCTCGAGTTTTAGCGAGACTAACACAAACAGCAATTGATTTTTATATATAAGATTGTAAAACACTAGACTCGCGATGCTTGTGTTAACATCATGTGTAATCGCGCGTAGACGACAAGAATAGTTCAAAATAATTAACATTTATTTGAAAAAACAAAGCAAAGCAGCTGACTGCGGTAGGCTGATGATGATGATGAAAATAATATCAACCATAGCTAGGTATTAAGCCTATGTAAAAAACGCGAGCTCTCTATCTTCATACTATAATATCACAAAACCGAAATGTTTGATTAATTCAACGCGTTAAATCTCAGAAAATAGGGACTACTTACTGAGTTTTAATAATACAGATATTACTGCGATTCATTTTTGAATAAATTGATTCTTATTTCTGTATTTAACAAGCCCTATTAATCAATGAAAGCTAAATTTATAAATCATCAACCAACAAAGTAGCAAAAGCCGCAGGGCCCAATGAGTAAACATGCTAACCTAACCATAAAATAGTTAATACTACTTATTCATTCACTACGAATAAAATAATCTTCTCAAGAACATTACTTAACTGTAAACCTATTTCGTTATTTAATACAAATTTAAAATAATGTATATATTTACGTCCAAACCTGACTAACGTTTTATACAAGCATCTTTACGAATATGGTATCTTAAATTACTTTTATCACTAAAACATTTCTGACATATATCACATTTGTAAGGCTTTTCACCGGTGTGTATACGAATATGCGTGACTAAATGACTTTTATTACTAAAACATTTCTGACATATATCACATTTGTAAGGCTTTTCACCGGTGTGTATACGAATATGCGTAACTAAATAAGGTTTATGATTAAAACATTTCTGACATATATCACATTTGTAAGGCTTTTCGCCGGTGTGTATACGAATATGCGTGTCTAAATTAGGTTTTTGATTAAAACATTTTTGACATATATCACATTTGTAAGGCTTTTCACCGGTGTGTATACGTATATGCCTATCTAAATTAGGTTTTTGATTAAAACATTTCTGACATATATCACATTTGTAAGGCTTTTCACCGGTGTGTATATGAATATGCGTGTCTAAATTAGGTTTTTGATGAAAACATTTCTGACATATATCACATTTGTAAGGCTTTTCGCCGGTGTGTATACAAATATGCGTATCTAAATAAGGTTTACGATTAAAACATTTGTGACATGTATCACATTTGTAAGGCTTTTTGCTAGCATTAACAATATGCCCATTTGAATTATTTTTATTAAGAGATAATATACCATTAATATGACTTAAATTATGTTTTTTTACATCTTCATCGCTAATACCTATAAAATTACACGACTTACATCTAAAATTACTATCATTATTATTAGTATCATTACATATTTGTGCATCTAATGTACTGCTTTTTGTATTAATATTAGTTGATTTAGTTTTCATAACATTTTTTTTAGCTATATTTGTAGGTGGCTTTAACTTACTAGGCTTAGCTTTTAAATCTGTTTTTTTCCTTTCGTCGACTTTTTTTATGTTATTTGATTTGATTATACTTGTGTCCTCTATTTTCTGTTTGTGTGTATCTATTTTAGGTTTCTTGGCAACGGGGACACCTAAAGACAAAAAAATAGTTAGTGTACCAAGCAACATTAACCTCATAACAAGTTTGAATAATATTAAAATGAAGCAGTCATCTCATAGTTACGCCTATCCAGTCACGAACTAAAACATGTAAACACGACCAAACAGTTGCAGGAGATTTTCTGAAGCTGCAATGGAATATTCCTGATATTGTACCTAATCTATACATAAAATGTTTCATATGAAAGAAAATATCAGGATTTGACTAGGACTTAAACTTCAATTGTTTGGTCGTCATGTTACCGGAAATGTGTACAATTCCGACACTGTTTACAAAATGTATAAAACATTGTTTGAAAAACTTTTTATTGCATAGATATCCTAAGAAATGTGTATAGTCCAACAAATCTAAAGCTGGGTACTCACTTAGCAGTGTAGCACGTATCGTATCAGATACAGTATCAACCTGCAAGTGGGTACGGCTGGTCCACGGTCCACAGCGTATCTAGCTACGAGCTGCCGGATCCGCAGTGCTCGCAAACGACGTCACGCCGACAACATGTCTCAAATGGTGGCTAGTGCAGCGTTCATATTCATGTATAATATTTTAGATCATTATAAAAGCCCACGTCGATTTTGGCAAAGTGAAATATTTAAAGAAAGAAATCGTTCTAATAATTTAGTAATGGATATGAAGTCTCAAGAGATTAGTGGACATTTCAAGAATTTCACTCGTATGTCGAGTACAGATTTTGAGTCCATATTGAATAATTTGAATACGTAAGTTCGTTTGAAGCTTGCGCGTACGTACTCACAACACAAGCGGTCGTAACGCCGTCCACGAGCACACTGCGAGCCGCCTTTGTGTTCGCTGTGATACCGCCACTCGGCGGGTCACTGCGAGCTCGTTGCGCTCCTTCCGCGAGCGGCTCGCAGCGGGCTCGTGCCTACGTACTCACTGGATATTGTATCTGATACGTTACGTGCTACACGACTAAGTGAGTACCCAGCTTAAGAAGTACCGTTTGACGTTTCATCATTTTCAAACCGAAACAACTTTGTTCATGCGTACAATACTCAGTTTCGACAACCTTTGTCATAAAACCATGAATTTAGAAAGATTTTATTATTGTATCTAAAAATTTTCAATTTTTAATATCCTAATTTAATTGAAAACTTTCAAACAAAGCAAAAGAACACATATTTACACAGTAAATAATTTCTAATAATTCTATTTTTGACCTCATTGCAAAGTCACGTAGTTAGGTCACTGCTTGTAGTGTTGTGACTCTTCAGATACACTTGTATGCGAAAAAATCGATTACATTTACGAAAAATCGAATGTATTACTTTTATTTTAAATTATCAATTGACGACACGTTACTGCGCGACCGCATTATGCACTTAATACATAGGTACCCTAAAATAAATTACGACTTCGTTCGACGTACACTTTGATAATTTCATAGATAATCAACTAGTCATTAATTTAAATGACGATGATGACGAAGACAATGACGATTCTAGTACTAGTAGTGTATAAATAAAATATCCTAAACATAACTTTTATTTCATTATGACAATTGATCTCTTAAAATTCTGATATTATAGTAATCGATCTCATAAAAATCGGATATTATAGTAATCGATTTTTTTACTCCCAACCCTATTATCCTATTTGTCATAACTGTCAAACGGTACTTCTTAGATTTGTTGGACTATAATGTATAACTTATTTCACACATTTCCGTACGATTTTAGGAATTTCATACATTTCCTAGGAATTGTATACAACGGTGGATTACACATATTTCCGTTAACATATACATATATTTGCTCGTGACTGCACCATGCTAGAATGCAAATAAATAATGACATATTTTAATTCTTACCAAACTTCTGCGCATATCCAGGCGGCGAGTTATATTTGCTAAGGTTGATGTGAAGAGTATTCGCAAACTCGCTACCGTAGAACACCATCAACTCGGTGAACCGCGGAATTGTTTTAATGGTACTGAAACAATTATTGTTATTCCTTTATTAGCGACCGCCTCTGCTTGTCACGGTTGCTATACTGATGTATTTAGACTTATAATCATCCATTCCATTACGTATTTTTAAAGATTTAAGCATATATAGAATTTTGACTGGCCTATTGGTGTAGTGGTTAGTGGCCCTGACTGCTACACCTGAGGTCGTTCAATTCTCACCCAGGAAAAATCATTGGGATGAGCTCGATCATATTTTGTCCTGTGTCTAGAAGTATGTTTATCAGCTCTTAATACAAATTCTGCTTAGTTTGAAACTAGATGGCGTTGTGTGAAAGTCGTGGAATATTTGTTTATTAATTATTACATATAGGGACAGACAAACACAGAAAGCGTTTATGGCGTGTATTTAGGCGATGTGTTACGAACTAGACGTAGAAGTGTATGTAATAATAATGTCTAGACCGATTTCGGCAATAGCGGCCAGTGTTACTATGACACCAGCCAGCTACGCGGGACATATTATAGAGCACAAGTGTGTTCCTCTCTCTGTTCCTTTACTCTCATAGCGCAATGAAACGGCAATCCGACACTACCGGAGAGATCAGGCACAGGACACACATATTTACGTGCCTTCCGAAACACGGAAGCTGTGATATTTATTTCTTAAACGCACACAAAATTCGAAAAGTCGGTGCGCGCCGTAGGGTTCGACCTCAAGACCTCTGACTTAGCAATCCTACGGTCTTGCCACTATTATAAGCTAGCACAGCTTCTTGGAGGAGTGTATGTAAGGTGTTACCGGTAGTACAGTTCCCCTTGGTACTGGTAAGCCAGCAGGTTCTGCTCGCACCAGTGCCGCGCGCAGTTCACGTAGCGCATCCAGTTGGAGCGGTTACTGTCAGCCGCATTCACTACGTGCGACGGTTTGTGGTTCCGGTCATATATCTAAAACAAATTTGTTTTTTTTTTGCAATTACTCTCACACTAAGTAATTTAGGGGGTTTTAAGGGTTTTACAGATATTCAATTCACATGCACAAAGACACCCAGGCCAAAACAAGCATTCGTGGATAGCACAAATAGTTGTCCTACGCGGGGATCGAGCCCGCGACACGTCGCGCACAGTGGTAATTGTTGTGGTGGCCTATACCACTCGGCTATTAGTGCAGTCAGGTGCCGTTTTACCCGGTAAGAGTCCGGCACACCCTTCTGTCAACCCCCTGACGAGAGACAGTCCAGGATTTCCACTGGGATACAAAAAAAACAGCCAAGTCCGAGTCGGACTCGCGCACGAAGGGTTCCGTAGTATTATACTAGCGTCTACCAGTTACCGCTTTTTAATAATGAGCACATAAATACGAAAACAACACGTTTATTGTATGGGGAACCCTCATTTTTTTTAAGTTTTAGTATTTGTTGTTATAGCGGCAACGGAAATTCATCATTTGTGAAAATTTCAGCTTTCTAGCTATCACCGTTAATGAGATAGAGCCTGGAGACAGACAGACAGCGGAAGCTTAGTAATAGGGTTCCGTTTTACCCTCTGGTACGGAACCCTAAAAAAGGCAATCATAGCTTCTAATCACATATTAACGTATCATACCTGCCAACAATACATAGAGTCGACATCCTGCGTCCGCTGGCCGCGGTAAGGCCCGAAGCGGACCCCGCGCGGCAACGTCAGCGTACTAAACACTCCCAAACCTGCACCTAAGTAGTGTAACGGAAGATAACTTTAATTATCGTCAAATATATAAAAAAAACCGACCAAGTGCGAGTCAGACTCGCGCACGAAGGGTTCCGTACTATCATCTACAATAGAAAAAGCGTCAACCTGTTACCGTTTTTTATTGAGCAAAAAAAATACGAAAAAACACGTTTATTGTATGGGGAGGGCCCTTAATTTTTTTTAATTTTTAGTAATTTTTGAAAATTTCAACTTTCTAGCTATCACGGTTTATGAGATGCAGCCTGGAGACATATATTATTTTTTGGATAAAAAGGAACGCCAAGATTGTTTACATTTAGTTAATTACCTGAACAAATGGAGTATAAATTGAAAAGTCACTTACCTGGTATAATAGAAGGAGCAAGGTGTAGGAATACGTGCGGGATAGTGAGGGCGGCGCGGGGGACGAAGGATGGGAAATTAGTTTTGGCAGGGACCTGGATTAATACCTTACTTATTAAAGAAAGTTAAATTTATAATAGAATTTACTAGCAAGAGATTAAATTGATGTAACATTCTAAGAGCCGCCGCAAAAAGTTGGAGCTGGTTGGACCGCAAAAAGGTACAAATTGCGTTTTTCTTTTACCTATATGTATGTAAATAAAATAAAAATTGGAATAAACCTACAGATGTGCCGATAGCGGTATTGTGTGGTTGAGACAGGTGTAATGACCCTTATATTATGTCTATTTAACATACATACATACATACATACATACATAAACGTCACGCCTCTTTCCCTTGGGGGTAGGCAGAGATCACATCTTTCCATTTGCTACGATCCTGGCATACCACTTCTAAGTCCTAAAAAAGGGTCAGGTCAGGAGTACCCTAAACCGACGGGCGTGTATTGGAAGCGATTGATGAGTGTGGATGAAGCTAAAGTGGTATGTCTATTTAAATCATTTGATTTTAAGTCTATTAATAGAATATTTATTTTTTTCGAAGAATACTGTTACAAGTGTTGCGTACATAAGGTTCATAACATAATATTCTGTTGTTACTGAAAAATAGATGATTTTTATTCGATAATTAGGTAAACGAGGGGAAGAAAATAATACAGGGGGCACTAGTATATCATTGAAGACGGTTAAAATTGATTTTGTTATACAAACCTTGTCATCAGGAATTACGAGTAGAGGCCCGTGAAGAGCGCAGTACTCGTACACGAAGTCAGAACATTGATCACAGACTGTTAACAAATGTAAAATCATAAGTTACGAGTATAAGTAAAAGAAATGAAAATCATTGACTGCACAGATAGCCGAGTGGTACAGGTCACCACGCCGATGACCACTGTACGCGACGTGTCGCGGGCTCGATCCCCGGCCCCCGCGTAGGACAAGAGTTTGTGCGTTCCAGAAATGCTTGTTCTGAGTCTGGGCGTCTTTGTGCATGTGAATTGAATGTCTGTGAAAACCCCCCGCGATACAAGAAGTCCTTAGTGCGAGATGTGTTAAAAAGTATAATCATCTAGTTTAATTTGAAAATTAAATTTAATCATTAGCCTAAAAACAGTCTACTAGTCAAAATGCATCTTGCCTTTAGATAAGTACCTACTAACGTAAGTTTGTATTTAAACAAAAAAACATAAAAATGCCTGTTGAATCCACTAGGTTACATTTAAATTGTTCCCGTATATTGATCTGTTAATTTTACTTAAATGACATGAATTACCATTTTACATATTATAAGGAGATAAAAGAGTTGGCACGAAATAGAAAGAGATGGAGAGAGCTTCGTCGACAAGAGCTAAGCTTTCGTATTAATGATGATGAAGAATACATAAGAAATTAGATGGAAATACCGTAGAGGGTGGATACTAGGTACTGACCTAATAACAACATATACTATAAATACTATGTATTTATGTTGTTATTAGGTCGTCGTCGTCCGAAGACTTAAATTAAACGTGAATATTAAGATTTAGGGCTTAACATAAAATAGTTTTATAGTTTGTTGTACTTACATATATACTCGTCTAAACTCGGCTCTTCCGGCTCATAGTAACTTATGCGCGGCCTCTGCCGCAGGTTGGGACGACTCATCTAAAATTATCACACATTTTAATAATATAATGCCTACGATATCGAATTATTCGAAGTAGACGCTACCTCAAACTTTAACGACTTGAATCCAACCTCTTGTTACATGGAATTTACAGTAAAACCTTGAAAGCAACGTGTATAATAGGACTATAATAAAGATCAACAGATTGAGGAACCATAAAAGTAAAAAATGCTCTTCAGGCCAAACCAATACATTGTATTCCAGCTTATTTTAAAACAACAATAATAAAAGTACATAAATACCTTAATCAGCCCCTTACTAAACAAATCAGCATCTGTAATCGAAAACTAAATATATTCAGCAAAATAACTAGACAGTGTCCACAACTGAACGTTAAAATAGTAGGAATGCCATGAATGGCGCGAATAAAAGAGTTAAGTAAAAAATTGAGTTCGTTTCCCGCCAAATGATACTATTCAGCGTTCAACAGTTCAGTCTATGGAAACAATAAAAGAACAATATATTTTTTTAACAGCCAGTGTTACAACTTTACAATTTTAAATAATTGTAAAATAAAGTTAAAATTATGTGTTTTTAGGATTATCATCTTAATTACCGAATTAAACTATGTAAGTATTTTTATTGAAATATCATCGAGACTGTATAAATATTATAAAAGACAATAATTTAAAACACTCTTTAACAAAGACAAAGAAGAATAAATCTGGCAATGAATAATGTTATTATTGTTGTTTTCGTTTGCTATGTTCGAAACTTCGAACATTTGAATTTAAAATAACAAATGCCAATTTTATTTAAATTTTAATAAATTGAAGAAATTAGACTTATACATAGTATATTTAGACTGTGCTTATACTAAGACTTTTTATTTGTTCCAGTATTTTATGGCTTTCATAAAACAATTAATGTAAAAATCAAAAGATTGTTATAGAAATTGATTTCCTTTACCTACTCACGAATTAGAGAATTTATTAATTCAGCAATTATGTGTCTCTAATAATACCACAAAATAGGAATCTTATTGGAATGTTGTCTTCATACATCTTAAAACAATATGTATATAATGATGAACGAGTAATTATAACGCGAAAATACAGAAGCGGTAAGTCTTCCAAAAACATTATATTGGTTTCCTTTTCTGACTAATGAGCTTAGCTCTTGTCGGGGCAGCTTCCTCCATCAGTCTCTACTTAGTGCTAACTCTTGGAACTCCTTGTAGGTCCCGACCTCAAACTTCTCTTATGTATGTAATCTCTTGTGTAATATAACTGTATCTCAATCTCAGCCTTTTAAAAAGTCTTTGTAGGATTATCAGAAAGTCATTTAAACTACAAATTTGTTAATTCTTAATTTGAAAAGCTGAAAAGCTGTGAAATAGTATTAGTATACTATGAGAGTCATGATCACTACCATGTTATTAACTGTTTTGCATGTCTTGTTGTTTTTCAACCACATAGAATATGGATAAAAGTAATGTGGGGCTCAGATAGACCATGATCTTATGGCATTCAGCCCAGCAGTTGTCTTTATCAGATATCTTAGTTAGTTTTATTGGACTGTAGGCCATGCTACATATTTACAAAAACATGCTTGATAATAGTAAATTACATATTTCAGATTAAAAAAAGTTTTTTAGGAAGACTGGATCAAGGTGACATGGGAATAGAGAATTGTGGAAGGATTTGAGACCAACTTTTGCCTGACTCTGGGACACTAGGCTAAAGAGAAAAAAAGCAATTTCAGTTTTTGGCCCTCACTGCTACACCTCTCTGTGGACTCTGTGGGTTCTATCCCCGGTGCCCCACCTAGGTAGGACACATGTTTGTGTTATAATTGTGATCTTTTGTTATATTGTGTCTAGTTGTAAATTACTGTATGTATTTAGAAGTATGTTTATCGGTTATCTCATAGTCATAAAACAAGCCAATTGTATTAACAATAAAAGGAAAGGTAATGGCGGCTTAGACCCAGTTCCCAATGCTGTTTAGAGACTATTTTTTATAATTTTTAAATGTATGTTGTCTCTTTTTGTTTTTATATATATTTAAAAATGTAATTTATAAGTTAAGATATAAATAAAGGTATAAAAGACAAAAGGACCAAAATATTCAGTATACATTCTTATTTATTACTCCTTCGTTTCCAATAAATATTTTACACACACACAAATTGCTATCATATGCATACATTAATATTTTACATGTACCACAACATACTTGCTATACCAAATATCATTGTACATAACAGGAACGCCAGTCCTATTAAATAATCTAAATGTTAGTTCTAATTTGATTTATTTCCCAAAAATCAAACAGTACTTAGATTTTGAGAAAGTCTTAATTTAATATTTTGATACAAACTGACATGATTAGACCAAAAACTGATTAGAAAACTCATTAAGAATATAGTTGGTACATAATATACAGTTTTCAGACTTTAAATATGAAAAGAAAAATCTTACAAGCATTTAAAAATATACAAATTACATTTAGTTTGATTATTAAGTTATTAGACTTCCAAAACCTGTGTGGAAATGTTCATAAAAGATATTTGTTAATATAGTTCAGAGATATTATTGTTTTGTTTGGCGTTCTTTCATTTCTAATTCCTATCAGAATTGACTTATCTACAGTAATAATAGATCCCTGACAAGTCCCTTTAAGTTATTTAAATATTGCATAATAAATTAGGACAATTCTATACTATTTAGATTATAGAAATATGTTTAAAACCAATCACTGTTATATTAAAACAACCGTAAACCGACGAGCGTGTATGAAGCGACTGATGAGTGTGGATGAAGCTAAAGTGGTATGCCAGGATCGTAGCAAATGGAAAGATGTGATCTCTGCCTACCCCCAAGGGAAAGAGGCGTGACGTTTATGTATGTATGTACTGTTATATTGAGTGGAAACCAGCACACCTGAGAATTTCCATAGGCCTCTGACACTAGGTTGAATCTCTGTCCCTAGGTACAAGTAATATAAGTATGCTTAGATCCTTAAAACAATGGATTTTGATGCGGTTTTTGTACAATATAATGTTTTAACAGGAAGAAGATAATTTTATTATAATTACGTATAATACTTCAGTATAGTCATGTGGAACCTTGCATTGATCTTATTTTATAATTCAAGTTTACATAGGGTTATTAAACATAAATAATTAACTATATTAATTTAAAATAATTTTATTATTTAATGTCAACATGACTGGTCATTGGTCAAGTCATATTTACATTAAATAATAAAATTCAACTCTTAAGCTGTGAGATATTTTTGAGTATTTTTCGGAAGATCTTAAAATAAAATATCTATACATCGGTATTTTCAAAAATATTACTAAAATACTTTTTTCCTGTGTCTTTCGCCAGAATATAATTTAATACTATGTAATATAGACAACAGAATGACACAGTTAGAAATAACTTTAAAAAGTAAGTCTGAAGTTGAATTACTGGAAAATTCTAAATGTACCTACTATGGGCATCAAATCACGTATACAATTTTAATCTAGCCCATGTCTCTAATATACATTTTTTTAACAATTTCGATTTCTATGTATGGATTTGTACGCCCGAGGTGCAGGTTCGATCCCGAGCGCAGGCAAGTACCAATGTGACATTCTCAAAGATATAATGTACTTATTAATTAAGACACTACTGAAAAACGCGAAGAAAAACATCATGAGGAAACCTGGATTTTTAAATATTGGAATCTTAAGTAATCTGCAGTATCAATGCTCAAACCTTCCCTATATGGGAAGAGGCCTGTGCCCAGCAGTGGGACGTATATAGGCTGGGCTATTATTATGTATTACATAAACAATTTCATCTCACTATATTTTACAAATAGATAAATAATTGCAGTACAAATAAATTACCTAATATATATACTATACGATTATAATGTTTATAAGGCATCATATCTAGATAATCTAAGTTAAAAATTCCGCTCATAAAAAAAATGCCTTTTCTTTCATTTCGGAGCTACAACGCTATATCAAACACTCAACTTACAATCTTTCTTTTTCACCACGATTATAAAAAAGCCTTTCTGAGATCAATATACAACATAATTTCTCTAAATAAATTATTATTTAGGCCTAACTTATAGTAATACGTTTTTGTAAGAATTATATCTAAGCGACGTACTGAAATTACTGGTTGTCTCATATTTTAGACAATAAAAGGGCCTTATTCGCGATGTAATTCGATACTTCTTTTCTCCCGACGTTTCGGTCGAGTTGCACCGACCGTGGTCACGGGTGGACTGATGCCAACTAGTGGCGTCTCCGTAAAGTGCAGGGTTTCATAACTACCCTCAATTGGTCGACACGACCTAGTGAAAATTGTGAAGTATCTAATTACATCGCGAGTAAGACTTGATTGTTGTCAAAATATATGCACGATTCGCGACAGTTTAAAAACATCTATTTATCTTTACATTCCACTTGTCAATGACAAAGATAGGAAAACAGCTAAGAGCGACATTTAGCTCAATGTCTTTCTTAAATATACAGTTACAAGGTTCTTTTGTCACGTGGATGACATTAACATGAGGGCGTTGGTGTGCATATTCGCAACAAGAATCAACTCTACTGGCATTAGTTCCGATTTCGGCCACGTGCCAAAAGATCCTTGAAACACTATACCTTTTTGTCATTCTTGAATATGGCTGCAAATACATCACTTGCTAACACAGATTTCATTATAAAACTACATCTTGGTGTATTTTCTATAAATTATTTGCTATGTTTACCATAGGAAGACTATTACAACGCCTGTTCAACTAATATTAAACTGGTATTTAACAGTATTTCTTTACACAATTTATTGTAAAAATACAATATAAAAGCTTCCAATATAATTCTAAATGGATTTAAAGTAGGTATATATGGATGTATATGTATTGTATTATAAAGTAGAAAATCTCACTGTTTTTTTACGGAAGATTATTATTTGAATATACTGAAACTAAACTCAAGTTTGAGTGGTTCGTAAATGCCTCTAGCCATATGTACACCGAATTTTAAAATGAATGACAGCGCAAGACATGACGACAACTCAAATTTGAGTCACATTCCAATATAAGGCCTTAAATCTATTGTCACATAATGTTAAAACAGCCCAGTCATATTTTAAGAAACCACTTCTGTGAAAAGATCATTTTTTTTAAGAAAGCAATATTCCTAGTCTCACCACAGGATTTTGAGAAGCTGAGCAGTTGAATCTGCCTTCTAAATTTGAGAAGTCTTTGATTTTCTTTTTTCGTTTTTGTTTTGTTATTTTACTAACAATAGGGTTATAAGATCGTTTTGTGTATACCAACATATTATGGACTACATACTGTCTGAAATAAATGAATAGACTAATACCTTTTCAAAGAGAGTTAATTTTCATACACGGAAGTGATTGTAATATGACTGGGCTTTTCCATACCAGTTTGTAAAATGGAGTACAAAATCTCATTACTATATATAGTTTTGCATTAAATATCTTAAACATGATTACTCACAAGTTTGTTTCTGGGATTTTGAAAGCATGTTTATTTTTTATAGTATAGACTGTAAAATATAATGTATTGAATTTAATGTTATTCTGCAAAATTAGGGATGTCGAACTTCATAATCATAGCTGAAAAACTGACATATTTTTTTTAAATAATTTCGAATAGCGTTACGTAAAAATTAGTTCCCAATAGACCCTAAGCCCTGTGAAGGACGGAGGGCCTACACCCTCAGTCCTCCACACTATTCACATCGCACTTCCAGTCCCGGCCCCTCTGCCGCGCGCGCTTCGGCCACGGCTTCTTCAAGTGCACATGTTCTACGTGAGCCCTATGCTCACCTGATGTTGTGAAACACTTACCGCACGTATCACATTTAAATGGTTTTAATCCTGTGTGGATCTGAAATAGAAGAGTATATTTGAATACCTATTTATTATAGAGGAAAAACGTGACTTTTCGGTCTCCCGACGTTTCGGTCGAGTTGCACCGACCGTGGTCACGGTCTCGACCGAAACGTCGGGAGAAAAGAATTATCGTATTATATTGAGAATAAGTTCCGTTTATCGTTTAAAATATGACATGTGTACAAGTCGCGAAGTTTAAAAACTATTTATTAAGTAAATTTGATAAAAGTAGGCCCAAAACTCGTTGCTACTTAACTCAATCGAGCGGTAAAGGTTTTTGTGTTTGATATGGTGGGTAACGTGGTAAGTAAGGTGCTGGACATGAATGTGGATGGATATAGGAGAAGAGGACGACCAAAGAAACGATGGATGGATTGTGTGAAAGAGGAGATGGCTGCAAAGAGTGATGTGTGAGATGACGTCAGATAGGAATGTGTGGAAGAAGGCTTGCTGCACCGACCCCAAATAATAATTCGGATAAGGACAGGAGAGTAAAGTAAGGTACGGGCAGGAAGATGATGATGATCAATTTATTAAGCAAAATTCACAGAGAAGTAGGCTAATAATGACAACTCGAGACCTTTGATTTAACACTGGTCTTTCCACTAGGCTATCACAGTTTCAACACTCAAATTAAACTATTAAAATATGAATACTCACAAACATATGCCGCCTCCTATTATTGAAGAACGCAAAGTGCTTGCCGCACAAAGGGCACTCATACGTCGGTCGCGTAGCACTATGGACTCGCATATGGAAGACTAAGTTCGTTTTCTGGGTAAAGCTTTTTGAACACCGGTCACATTTGAAACGCTTCTCGCCAGTGTGAACCCACATATGGTCTTTTAGTAAGGCCATACTCTGAAAAATAATAATATAAATATAAATGAATATTCCCAACATTCACACAACGCCATCTAGTCTTAAGTTAAGCATACTAAGTAGCTTGTGTTATGAGTACTAAACAATCGATAAACATACCTATTTTTTTTCAAAACATACATACTATAGATAAATTACATCCAGACACAGAACTAATGATCGTGCTCAGCACACAAACATTTATCCTGGGTGGGAATCGAACCCACGACATCCGGTAAATAAAAACCTCATTTATTACGCAGTTGGTTAAAGTGAGACTTACCTGGAATATCTTGCCGCACTGCTCACACATGCACGGGGTTTTCATGGCGGGGTACTTGGTTCGATTCTTGTCTGGGTGAGCCCGTCTGAAGTGTTGCGCGTATAGACGTAGGTCACGCAGTTGGATGCCACACTGTAAAGAAAGAAACCGTTTTTATTAAAACAAGTTATTCCGACACATGACGCGTGGAATTTGGAATTGAGTATCTGAAATAAAATATGTTTTTGTAAAATAAAAGTAGCCTGTTATTCCTTGTCACATCAGCTTTTTCTTTCCGTGTTTCGGAAGACGCGTAAAAATGTGGGTCCTGCGTCCTGATCTGATATCCGGTCGTGTCGGATTGCCGTCCCATCGCGCTATGAGAGTAAAGGAACAGAGAGTGCACCTGTGTCAGCACACGCTTGTGCACTATAATATGTCCCGCGTAGCTGACTGGTGTCATAGTAACACTGGCCGCCGAGGCCGAAATCGGTCCGGATATTATTATTATTACCTGTTCGCAGTTGACGGGTGCGTGCGGTTCGTGCGTGTCGCTCGCGTCGCGCGGATGTATGACAGGCCGCCGCTCGATGCGTCTCATCACGCGACCGTTACGTTCAGTATTCATACTTTGTGAATCGTTACGAATGCGATTCCTAAAGTATAAAAAAAACAAAGTTGCATATTCAATAATATCAAGTGAAGTGCTAACGCTAAATGTATCATCTATTCAGTCTATTCAGTCCACCTGTGACGACGGTCGGTGCAAATCGGCCGAAACGTCGGGAGAAAAGAAATAGAATTATATAGCGAGTAAGACTCGTTTGTCATCTAAAATATGTGTACAAGTCGCGAAAGTTTTAAAACATTAATCTCTTCCGTTTAACATTATTTATTTATTTTCATAGATTTAAGATTTATCTTATCTTGGTCTAGAAATGTTCGTGGAGGTCTGTGGAAGGTTCAAAAGATGACAAAAAATCTAATAAATGCCGGGCAAACCCTAAAAATTCTCTTTCATTTTCCCATACAAAAGTTTAGATCTTTTATTTATCGATTGGGGCAGTACGAAGTCAGCCAGGTCAGATAGTTTAAAATAATATTTAAGGCACTCACGGATCATGATCACTGCTATGCCGTGACGACAACTTCAAATGTCTATCGTGTGCCTCTTCGTTAACGAACCGCACGTCGCACATCTCGCAATATGGTCCTTCTAATGTTACCTGCAAAGAAACAAGATTGATTATTACAGTCTTAGTATTAACAGCTCCGGTAATGGCGCACCATTCGGGAACACACATTTTACCAATTTGGAAAAGTCTCTCGTCCGTGTGGTGTCCGGATATAAAGAATAGCACCATCCCATATTCTCCACTGGGTGTCGTAAAAGGCGACTAATGGACCTTAAGACCCAGTGCACTGTACCAAGCACCTTGGGTCACCCGAATGGTGGCGGGTAAACAACCAACAATCGCATTCCCAAAGAGGGTTAGTGTCAGGCAGGCGGCCGACTATAAAACCATAGCCAAAACTTTAAGCAACATGTCTAGAAGACGTGTTGCGCCGACCCCAAGTAAAAATTGGGATAAGGGCAGGGGAATGATGATGGAAAAGTCTCTCGCTCAAACTATTCAGTGTAGAAAAAAATGATTTCAGAAACCATAATACTATTTTTATAGTCCTATTCATAGATACCCCCACGTATGGGATTGATAAAAAAATATTATTTTTCAGTTCCATGTACGGAGACCCCCAAAATTTTGCTTCTTTTTTCTATTTTAGCATAAAAATCTAAGTGCGGTTAACACTATACTGCTACATACCAAGTTTCAACAGTATATTTCTTATAGTTTCGGAAAAAGTGGCTGTGACACACGGCGGACAGACAGACATCACGAATCTATAAGAGTTCCGTTTTTGCCATATGGCTACAGAACCCAAACAAGATATAACGTAATACATAACAAACGATACATATTTTCATTTGTTTAAACATATATTTTTTACCGAATTTAGTATAAGTGGCTAACGCCGTTAAAATATCTTATATATAAAAATCAATTGCTGTTCGTTAGTCTCGCTAAAGCTCGAGAACGGCTGAACGGATTTATCTCATCTTGGTCTTGAATTGTTCGTGGAGGCCTAGGGAAGGTTTAAAAGGTGCGACTTTTTTTTTATTTATCGTTGGGGCAGTACGAAGTCTGCCGAGTCAGCTAGTTTGTAAATATAAAAATCAATTGCTGTTTGTTAGTCTCGCTAAAACTCAAGAACGGCTGAACGGATTTATCTCATCTTGGTCTTGAATTGTTCGTGGAGGCCCAGGGAAGGTTTAAAAGGTGAGAAATAATCGAAATATTGAATTTTTTTTTTTTCAATACAAAAGTTTAGGTCTTTTATTTAGCGATTGGGGCAGTACAAAGTCTGCCGAGTCAGCTAGTTTGTAAATAAATATACAATCTTGTTCGTGGCGCCCACCGTGGGACCTTACCATCTATTCAGAAAAGAGGTCTTAACAAAATTACAAGTAGTTTCTAATGTAACTTACCGTTTTATCAACGAGTCGATGTTTCTTCTTCTTATGTACATCTATTCCTTTCTTACTGACGAACGTGTAGCCGCAAAGCTCACACACGAAGTCTGATACGTGCTTTATTCTTATATGTCCCATGTAAGTTGTCAGTTTGCTGTGGACGAATATATTAAATAAATAAATATTGCTTAACATTCTCACAACGCCATCTAGTCTCAAATTAAGTATACGAGAGTAACTTGTGGTATGAGTACTAGAGAACTGATAAACATAATTATATATTTCTAAATACATCTAATATATAAAATTCTCGTGTCACAGTTTTCGTTGCCATACGAAACGGCATCTTCCGAAACGGCTGAACCGATTCTCTTGAAATTTTGTATATGCATTCAGCAGATCTGAGAATCGGCCAACATCTATTTTTTTTTTTCGCGTATGAAGTCGCGGGCAACAGCTAGTATTATAGATAAATTATACCCAGACACAGGACAAATGATCTAGCTCAGCACACAAATTTTTGTCGTGGGTGGGAATGGAACCCACGACCTCGGGTATAGCAGTCAGGGCCACTAACCACTAGACCAACAGGCCAGTCATACATAAGTTAGTATTTTTATTATACTTACTCAAACTCGCTCGCACAGTGGGGGCACTGATATTTGGTACCGGCATGCCATTTCTCATGTTCCCTTGCTACACCCCTGAAAAAAAAACCATTTTGAGCAAATCACAAAAATCAAAAGTCATTTATTCAAATTAGGCTACAAAGTACCACTTTTTTAACGATAAAATGATAATAGAAAGCACCCCATCGCCCACCCTTCACCGCTTCCTGTGCTTTCACGACCATTTTATCAGTGTGAGTAATTTGTCATATTTATTTTACATATTACAACAAGTGTTAAGAAAACGGGAATTAACACGGAACATAAATTTCCTTTAAAGTAACAAGTTTTGTTAATAATAATATTATAATATAAAAATTCAAGGCTTTAGTTCAAAAGTTTTGTACAATAAATGCGATTCCGATTGGACAATTCATGGTGTTCAATGCTCTAACCTTCTATAAACGTTTTTTTGCATCTTAATGTTTTTTAAATACAATTTAGAGACAATCTTAACTTAACTAATATTAAACTTAATTTTTTTTTTTATATACTACTAGATAGACTAGACAGTACGAAGTCTGTTAGGTCAGCTATTCATTAATATATCTTACCTATTCCTAGTGACGAACGGACATCCTTTACAGCTATACTGTTCAGTATGTTGCGCTGTGAGGTGCTTCCGAAGGGCGCGACTAGTCTTCAGTCGAGTCTTGCAGATGAAACACTCGAAGGCACCGCTTGCCTGAAAACAATATGTGTCACAAGCACGTAATAAAAGTTATTTCTTTCTTTCTTTCTTTGTATTTTAATAACATAAGTATAATGTTTTTGCAATGAATCAATCTTTTTTGGAGGTTTGGAAGGAGAAAGGGGAGGCCGTTGCCCAGCAGTGGAATCTTGTGTAGGCTATTAAAAAAAAAAGTATAATGTTGGATAGCCGAGTGGTATAGGTCACCACGGCAATTACCACTGCGTAACGTGTCGCGGGCTCGATCCCCGCTTACGACAAGACTATAAAAGTAAAATAATATTTTATTGTAACAAAAGTATATTTTTTTGTATTTTTGGTATGTGTTTATTTGACGGTACTTTTATACGACACAGCACATTAAGATTTAGTACCTAGGCCAGAGAAAAGTTTAATAGAGATACACTACCCAGGAAGTGGGTAGTGTCAGACTCTTAATGACCCGAGAAGATGAGTGTACATTAAAATCTAACTTTACTAAAATGGCCTCTATAACTTACCTCGCTATGTCTTACAACGTGCGCAGTAAATCTATCTTTGATTTGAAACCCTCTATAACAAGCGGTACATTTGTAAGGCGCACCAGTATAGCTTGCACTCTCTTGTCTCTTACTTATTTCTGCAATTTGTTGCTCATATGTTAACGTAGTTATCGTGAAAAGTGAGCCGTCGAATGCCTCGTTACCCCGTCTCCGTTTAACACCATTCGTTTTATATCTGTAGGTAAAAATTAATAAATAAATATCTTGGGACAATATCAGAACAATATAAAAACACAAAAAACATAATATAAAAACAACTCACTTATCAGTAGTAGACTCAGGATCATCATCTTCTTCCACCTTCTTTGGTTTAATCTTCTTCACAATCTTCTCTTTTTTCTTCTTAACTTTGATCTTTTCCTTCTTGTCCCCATACACATCACTAAGGGCCTTATCATCATCATCATCATAATGTCCATATTCTTCAAAGAAAATCTCATTTGACGTTTCATCTTTAATTTCTATTTGAGTAATAGGAACGAGATCTTTTACTTCTATTTCTAAACTCTCTTCTGTGCTGTTTTCTCTGTCTTCTTCTTCTTCTTCTTCAAGAAGATCCTCGGATTTGAATGGTTTGACGTCATAGTCGGTGTTGTCGAATATTTTTTGTATGAGATTTGATTTTAAGGCGTTGTGTGTTCGACTTATTGATTTTATATCTCGGATTTTTAGCTAGAATTAAGTTAACAACATTGATATTAATGATACATACTTACATAGAAAAGAAGGGTATAGAAGGCATGATCACGATCACGTGATGAGCACGATAATTTGTTCTGTGTCTGGGTGTGATTTATCTATGTGTATATATTTAAAAATATATGTATGTTTATCAGCTGTCTGATTATCATAACACAAGCTCTGCTTAGCTTGGATCAGATGGCCGTGTGTGGATATTGTCCCAAGATATTTATTTATTAATTTTTACCCACAGATACAAAGCGAATGGTGTGAATGGGCAATGGTTTTTTAATTGTTTGTATCATATATCTGAACTAAGTAATGTTACACAATCATAAATGAATTTTCTTCTGTTTTATATTTTTTTTGTATCATTTGACATTCTATTTATAACTATTTGACATTATATTTGAAATAATTGATTTTTCATTAAAATTATTGTCATATTTATTTGATATCGATTTGAGACATATTTGACACTATTTGTTTTGCCATTAAATTCATAGTTAATTTAAATTTATTGTAATCTTTATGTGTTTATTATGTAATTCGACACAATGAAAATTGTTAAGGAATGAATAAATGAAATGAAATGAAATTGAATTATTATTTCCTGACATCATTAGAATCTATTGGTTTAATTGGCAAAATAAGTGTGTGACAACTATTCGTGCTCATCTCACAGGCATTTGTCCCGGTTGGGGATCGAACCCACGACCTTTGGTATAGTAGACAGAGTCACCAGACAAATGTTTGTGTGATGAGCACGATCATTTGTTCTGTGTCTGGGTGTGATTTATTTATAACATGTATCATCATCATCATCATCATCATTCCCCTGCCCTTATCCCAATTATTATGATTTGGGGTCGGCGCAACACGTCTTCTAGACGTGTTGCTTAAAGTTTTGGCTATGGTTTTATAGTCGGCCGCCTGCCTGACACTAACCCTCTTTGGGAATGCGATTGTTGGTGGTTTACCCGCCACCATTCGGGTGACCCAAGGTGCTTGGTACAGTGCACTGGGTCTTAAGGTCCATTAGTCACCTTTTACGACACCCAGTGGAGGATATGGGGTGGTGCTATTCTTTATATCCGGAAACCACACGTATTACGCAACCACATTATTTATAACATGTATATATTTAGAAATATATAAGTATGTTTATCAGCTGTCTGATTACCATAACACAAGCTCTGCTTAGCTTAGATATAGATATTTATTTATTATATTTATTATATTTATTATGCATTCGTGTATTTGGATAAGTGTTTTTATTCGTATGTCGTATGTCTGTCATATATAAACACTTACATAACTATCTGGTGCTAACAAATCCTGTAATAATGCGTGACTCCGTAACGCTTTATTTCTGAATGTGACAGCGGTTGTGAGACGAGCGGCGCACTCCCAGCACACTCGCTGCGGTAAACGTTCTTCACTACCCTAGAAATATGGAAAATATAATAATAATAATGTGTCCAGACCGATTTCGGCCACGGCGGCCCGTGTTACTATGACACCAGCCAGCTACGCGCGACATATTATAGTGCACAAGCGTGTGCTAACACAGGTGCACTCTCTGTTCCTTTACTCTCATAGCGCGATGGGACGGTAATCCGACACGAAAGAGAGAGATCAGGCGCAGGACCACTACACCAATTAACACTGTGCGCCACGTGTCGCGGGTTCGATCCCGGCGTTGGACAAGAAATTGTGCGATTTACAAAGACACCTTCTGAGTTTGGATGTATTTGTGCATGTGAATTGAATGTCTGTGAAACCCCCCGCGATACCAGGAGGATTCCTTAGTGCGGAAAGAAATAAAAGACTAATTATATTATTATCATACTAAGATATCACTGACAGTCGATGAAGGATTAGGTATACCGAGACGAAACCTGGATCTCAAATATTGGAATCTGAACCGACCCGCAGTGAGCTAGCGTGGTGATCAATGCTCTAACCTTCTCTACATGGGATGAGACCTGTGCCCAGCAGTGAGACTCATGTAAGTTAGATAGAATATTTTGTTACTATTCACTTACCATTAATCCAGTCAATTGCTCATACATCTGATCCAGCTTGAATTCGCTAATGTGATACATTTTCGTGTTCATGTCTAAACATATTCTGCAAACCTATAAATAAACAATATAAATAAAATCCTCCTTATTTGGACTAAGCTAGAAATATCGTGCGAGCAGCAATAGCACCAGTAGCTCTTACATATTTCTCAACATTCACACAACGTCATCTAGTCTCAAGTTAAGCATACTTAGTAGCTTGCTAACAACCGAGAAACATACTTATATATTTCTAAATACATAGAAACTATAGATAAATTACACCCAGGCACAGGAAAAATGATCGTGCTCATCACACAAACATTTGTCCTGGGTGGGAATCGAACCCACGACCTCCGGTACAGCAGTCAGGGCCACTAACCACTATGCCAACAGGCCCGTCATAAAAGAAATACCCAGTGTCAATTTTTGGCTTCAAGATTCGAACCCAAGACTTTATTTTGGCAGTCATGTTTGCCACCCAAGAGTTGACGATTAAGTTAAATATTAGATATATGCTGATAGTTCTTACTCTCAACGCGGCCGGCGCATCAAGATCATCAGATGTATCCTGTGAACAAAATGTGACGTTGATCATTAAGAAATAATTACTACAAAGGCAGAAATAGTGTAGTGTTTCTGTGTGTGCAAGGAGCCGTTTATTGTTTATCTTTTATCTAGACTAAACTAGAACAAGCCTGGATTCGCCAACCCGCAGTGAGCTAGCGTGGTGATCAATGCTCAAACCTCCCCTATACGGGAAGAGGCCTGTGCCCAGCAGTGGGATGCATATTGGCTGGTTCATATACAGTAAATAAGTATACCATACCTGACCAACCACAGGGACCGCACCATTCTTTATCTTGCGAAGCCCTCTGGTGGTCTCATAGAAGTCTTCATTTCTAAAATGCTCCGAGCAGATCGTACTGCGATCTTTTGGCTCCCAGTCAGCCATACCAAGAGCTTCAACCCATGCTGACCGAAGATTAGGCTCTTTTGGGAACCTGCGAAAAGTATTTAATAATATATTTCTTAACATTCACACAACGCCATCTAGTCCCAAGTTAAGCGTACTTAGTGGCTTGTGTTATGAGTACTAAACAACCAATAAACATACAATCTTATATATTTATAAATACACACATACTAAAGATAAGTTACACCCGGACACAGAATAAATGATTGTGCTCACACAAACATTGTCCTGGGTGGGAATTGAACCCACAACCTCCAGTAAGGCAGTCGGGGCCACTAGCCACTAGACCAATAGGCCAGCAAGAATGAGCAAAAATAGATTATAACCTTATGCAATTACATTTATTAATTGAGAAGAAATTAGTAGCGCAAGAGGGACTTTATTTATGGATAAATTAAATTGCTGAACATGCTCTGATAAAATTTGATATAAGGTATAAATTCTAAGGAGAAAGAAAAGAATCAAGACAAGGGCTTTTTTTCATATACACCATTACATACATTTTATTAACTTATATAAATTTAAACTGTTATTATTTCCAATTAGATTTTTCAACAAAAAAAATGTATACAATTATTAGTGGATCATACAGGGTGTCAAACAATAATATTTGTTTTAAAAAATATTTAATTGTGGTCTATGATTTCAGATTTATGTAACATTTTAATACTCTGTTTAATAACCTATTTCTTTGATTATATATGAAATTTTACATAATATTACTATAGCATGATGCAGTTAAAGTAGTAACAACTTTTATAATTAATAGAAAATACGTTTAGTACATTCCAATATTATTTTATTTATATTTACTTACGATAAGTGCTAACACTTGTCATAGAAACTGTATTAATAAATATTTCAATAACTTACATATGAAATGTGATTCCATGGCTTTTGGTAGTTTTTTTAGTATCATTACAACAGTTCTGAACACTACACCTCATTATTTACAGTGTATTTTTATTAAAAATTGCGAAAATTAAAACGTAAACATAGCGTTGCATATAACTTTTAACTATCCTAATTATATATGAATATGATAGTGGTTTACATAGTTATTTGCATAAATGAACTAATAAGCTATTATAGTATCATATATTCCAATTAAAATATATTGTTTATCTCAAATATATTGTGTATACCGAAAATACACAATCAATCTGTCAAACATGGAAAGCGTCCACCATGTTACCTACTTATTTTTATTTTTTGGTAATTTATCTTGAGATATTGTCTTTTGCACTTGAACTGATAAATCTAATTTTGAAAGTCGATTAGGTGAAATGTAAAACAAAACATGTATTTATTTTCAAATAGTATTAAGATTAGGTATTAAATTAGATCAATAAAACTAAATCCTTAATAACTGATGGTTATAAAGTTTATGCTCGTTTCCAAAGTGTAGCTGAAAAACAGAGGGCTTGAAATGTCCCCACGAATTTCCCTTTTTTTTCTTATATCCAGTAATCCAAAAATCGAGTTTTATTTTTTGATTACAATTAGTCGATTTTCACCTCTGATTTATTTTCAATTCGTATGGTAACTCTCGATTACAAAATCGATAATCCACCACGATACTCCTTACTCTACGATATTATCTCTACTTCTGTCTGTCATTATTGTATTTTTAATAAAACTCAGTGTTTGTGTATTTGATTAGCAATAATTAATAAGTGAATTACATTTCATAACAAGAAATACTACAATTGATAACTATAGTTTATTGTCATACGATACGTCAACGATGATCCATGCGTTCTTTAAGACGAACAGTGTAGTTTATACCTATTATAGGTAGAACACCATTTGTACAGTACCT
This sequence comes from Chrysodeixis includens, assembly GCA_941860345.1. Classification (NCBI taxonomy): domain Eukaryota; kingdom Metazoa; phylum Arthropoda; class Insecta; order Lepidoptera; family Noctuidae; genus Chrysodeixis; species Chrysodeixis includens. Next base: position 6,611,297 of record OW796110.1, on the reverse strand, counting down.
CTGCAATTAAAAAAAATAACTCATATTTTATGTTTTTATTAAAACAAAATGAATTGTTGTATCGAGAGATGTGGTAATACATTAAAAAAGAAGGCTGAGTGTCCCTGCCTTTCATTTCACATGTAAGTACTTTGATTTTCGACTTCACTGCTTTGCAATTTCACCCGCGTTGAAATAGGGTGCAGGTGTTTTTGATAAACCTAATTCATGTTTTTATATAAACACTATAAGTCAGACATTGAAATATTTTAGATTCAAATAAAACAATACTTTGTGATTTGAACAAACATTTATTTATATTATTATTAATTAAGTTAAAAAGTATAACATATTAAGTTTGTTTTATATTAAAATTAAAATAAAAGTGTTGTTGTAATTCTACCTTTATCCCAATCTTACAATCATAAACCAACTTACGTATGACTTTATTATGACCAGCAAAATAAAACAGTATGGCCTCCATTATTTTCAATGCAGCTAAGCAGACGGCGTCGCATGGAGATCACAATGTTTGCACATAATTATATCTGTGCCGCGTAAATTCTCCCACAATTTAATGCAATGGGATTTAAGCTGCTCAGGATATCTCTCATCTTGTGCTTCCTATCTTTGAATCATTCATCATCATCTTCCTGCCCTTATCCCAGTTTACTTGGGGTCGGTGCAACTGGTTTTTTTCTTCCATTCTCCCCTATCTTTGAACCATTAAACCCCATATATTCTCAATGGGGTTTCGATCAGGGGAACGTGCTGGCCACGAAATAACTTTAATGTCAGTATGTCTACAGTCATTAAGAAGATATTACAGCTTTGAAGTTTTTTGGGTTCCGTACCCAAAGGGTAAAACGGAACACTATTACTAAGCCTCCGCTGTCTGTCTGTCTCCAGGCTGTATCTCATAAACCGTGATAGCTAAAAAACTAAAATTTTCATGATGTATTTCCGTTGCCGCTATTACAACAAATACGAAAAATATTAAGTGAGGTTTAAAAACTTTAAACGTGTTTTTTCGTATTTTATTAAAACTGGTAGATTTTTCAAATTGTCGCTGGGTGTAAATGATAGTACGGAACCCTTCGTCTGCCAGTCCAACTCGCATTTGGCCGGTTTTGAAAGTTAACGACAGCTTACGTGACATATGGTTTTGTTTTTCAGGTACTTGCCCTATCCACGGCCTTCCACTGGTCATCGTCATCAGGAGCGTGGCTCGCTTTGGCGTCGAGTATCGCCGGCAACAGACACAGGACGCATGCCGCTCCGAAATCAATCTCAAATGAGATGTAGGCTGATTAAGCAAAATGTCCTTAAAATCAAAACGTTGTTAAACCTACGCCAGTCAGCACACGTTTTAATTGTGAAGAGAATGTTGGAGAATAAAGTTCAATAAAGTCGTTGTAAGATATTTTCTTTTTTTTTAATATTTCTTAACATTCACACAACGCCATCTAGTCCCAAGTTAGGCATACTTAGTAGTTTGTGTTATGAGTACTAGACAACCGATAAACATACTTCTATATTTCCAAATACATACATACCTACAATAGATAAATTACACCCAGACACAGAACAAACGATCGTGCTCATCACACAAACATTTGTTCTGGGTGGAAATCTAACCCACATCTGTGTGATGGGGCACCTTCCAAGGGCCATCCACCCTTGCTCTATAGAAGAACAGACATGAACGGCCCAAGGTATCTACAAAACTATTGTAAATTATGGAGATGAAATTAATTTGGGTTATTAATATGATTTGTTAAGTGTGAGTGTTTCTTTTAATAACTATGAAGAACTATGCACCTGCCTTTCAATACAATAGAATGCAATAAAATAGGCAGGCGGTGACTCGCCAGCTCAAAGATGGGTCTCCTATTATACCACTACGATAGGCAACACAGGCGGGCAACACCAGAGAGAAAGGCTAGGGGTGTAGAGAGGTGCGACACCGATTTCGCCATCGCGGGTAACAGACCCGGAGTGGGTCTCCTCATTATTACGCCATTAGACACTTCGACCCCCGAGCATATATGTATTTAGCTATAAAGCATTCATTACTATTATTTTGCAATTGAATTAAGAAGATAACCCAGTTATTATAGTTTTATTTGCGCTCATTAAATCTAGTAATCCAAAAAAATCCTGCTCATATGCACGTTTTTTTACATTACGATTAGTCGATTTTAACATCCGATATATTCGAGGAGTAATTCTCGATTACAAAATCGATAAACCACCACAATATTATCTCTACTTCTGTCATTATTGTATTCTTATTAGAACTCAGTGTTTATTTGTAATTATCTATATTCTGATTACAATAATAAATAAATGAAATATATTTAATAACAACAAATACTTTAATTAATTACTATAGTTTATTGTCATACGATATGATGACCCATGCGTTCTTTAAGACGAACAGTGTAGTTTATAACTATTATAAGTAGAACATTGTCTGCAGTAAAAAAATAATGCATATTTTTATTTAATTAATTTATTTTATGTTATTATATAAACAAAATGAATTGTTGTATCGAGAGATGTGGTAATACATTAAAAAAGAAGCCGGAGTGTCCCTGGCTTTCATTTCATATGTAAGTAAATTTGATTTTCCACTGCACTGCTTGGCAATTTCACCTTTTGGCAAACCATATTCATGCTTTTATATAAATACTTTAAGCTAGACATTGTTATATTTAGTAATAATGAAAGCTACATTATAGCCCTAGTCATATCATAAATATTTTAATGTACCTATGTACCACACCACCCACACATTGTAAGAGAAAGTTATTGATGAAAAACATCCACTCCAGAAGTAATTTTACTCTTTTGTTATTCAAACTATGTTGCTTACAGCTATGGGTAAGCTACTTCCATATCTAATATATAATATTTATTCATTAAACAGTGGAATGTGTGACAGAAACTATACTATATATAACAAGAAATATCTACATTTAATACTAAACTTAGACAAGTATATAATAACATGTTTACAGAGCGTAAAAAAAATATGTTGTCATCTCCATCAATGGCGGGAAATTAGCAGAATAGGGAAATTATTTATTCTTCTCTCTTACAAGAGCACAGGAAGAGGTGAAGGGTGGGCGTTTAAAACGTGCTACATTGTAGCCTAATTTTAATAAGAGACTTGATTTTGACTCCCCTCTTCAACTCCCAGTGGATTATCCTTCATGAGGAAAAGTTTTCTACGAATAAGTTCTTTATTTATTGTTACAGGTTCCCAAAAGACATTGTCCTTCGTGGATACTGGATAAATGCTATCGGCAAAGTGGATCTCACAGCACCTAAGACTTTTATATGCAGTGCTCACTTCAAAGATGAGGATTTCAAATTCACCAAACAGAACCTCAACCGGAGATTGAAGCCGGGAGCAATACCTGTGATAGATCCAGTGGTAAAAAATATATATTAAGCTATTGCATAGCTTCTATTGCGGGCCGTGAGCGTGGAGACCGAAACCAAAAATTCTGTAATGAAAATAACCTAACCCCCCTCGCTCCAACTAACACAGTAGTGATACTTTTTAGTTTTGTCATCTATTGAGGAGTAGCAGAACTTTTAATGACTTTTTGAAATATCACGCTTGTCTCTATAGTTTAGCAACTCGCCTATGGTGGCATTGGTTGTATCGATAATAATTAATGTTATAATGGTTATAATTACATAAGTTGATAAAAAGTGCTATGTAATAGCTATACCGCGGCAGTCTCCGAGCGCGACACGTCTTTATTATAATTTCCGTACGAAGTTATTTACCATAGTCCTCCTAAACGGCTGGACCGATTATCTTGAAGTTTTGTATATGCATTCAATAGGTCTGAGAATCAGCTATCTATTTTTCATCCCTTTTTTTTTTCGCGAACGAAGTCACGGGCAACAGCTAATATTTAATATGCTTTCAACTAATAACATAATTTAAAAATAAATATTAGGCTACTCTTCCTGAGTTAATGACTGGCCTGTTGGTCTAGTGGTTAGTGACCCTGATTGCGATTCCAGAGGTTTGATTCCGACCCAGTACAAATGCTCGTGTTAAGCAAGGTCGTTTGCTCTGCTTCTGTATGTAATTTATCTATGATTTGTATGTATCTAGAAATATATAAGTATGTTTATCGAGTGTCTAGTACTCATAACACATGTTACTTTCTTATACTTAATTTGAGACTAGATGGGGTTGGGGAAATGTTGAGGAATATTTATTTATTATTTATCATCTTTCATAGTTCAAACATGCTCCGAAAATTGCAATTTCTTGCAATCAAAGTGATGTTTGATATCTAATGATGCGTTCATACTCCTATTTATTAAAAGTTTCAGCGAAATAATAAAATTTTTGAAATGTGCAGCTTTTGACATGTTTATTTTGTTTCAGTATAAAAAAGACTGTTTTACAAAAATGCGGGTGAGTTAATTATTTATTATGAAATGTATAATGTGTGTAGGATAAAAGTTATCTCTTTTACATGTATTTTTTTTTAATATGAGCTCGCTAGATTCGACAGTTCATAACTGGTTTTGAGAAGACAAACTGTGTGGATATTGTCCCAAGATATTTAGAGGCCCTTACCCATCTGATCGACACATAACTCCTATAATTGTCGAATTAGAGTGTGTATCTTTTCAGATATGCAGAATTTGTCTTTCCATGGATCGGAAAATGTATGCCATGAAAGGGTCGAAGTTTGAAGAAATGTATGTCAATACGACGGGAAGACCTGTGAGTATTAACATAACTATAAACTAACTTGTATTTTCGTGTTTTTTTAAAGAGTAACTCATGGAGTTTCTTGCCGGTTCTTCTCCATAAGAATGACATTTTGTAACCGCGCAACTAGAGTTAGTAACGTTTTGAAAGTGCCTGAAAAGGCCTACTCGAAATAAAAACCTTTTGCTTTTGAAATGTGGCCTGCGAAATTACCCACAGTTCACATCATCCATCACTAGTCCGAGTTATCATCAAGGAATCACACTTAATATTATAAATGTGAAAGTTTCTTTGTTTGAATGTTTGTCCGTCAATCACGCTGAAAATGCTGAACGGATTTGGATGAACTTTGGCATACAGACAGGGTATGAGCAGACTTGGGTGATAGGATACTTTTTATTCCGATTAAATGCTGTCTTGAGATAAATAATTGATAACTCAGAAATATTACTTTTGTTCGAAATATAAAGAAGTCTGTGTGTAAATCTGGGGTCAGCAAGCTCGTCGCTTTACAATCGAAGCTACCAGGGTCACTGACCGAGAGTAAAAAGAAATCCATCCATCTAGTGAAATAATGTGATGAATGTATTTTTTTAATATTGTTTTTATTGTTTAATTTGTTTTTATTGTCTCCAGGTTTCTGACACTGATGACAAACTGCCTTCACAAGTATGTTGGGAGTGCGCGGCAAGACTCGCCGCGGCGTCAAAGTTTAGGGAACGAGCTATACTAACAGACAAAATTCTGAATGATTATATTAAAGAAAATGCGTTCGTAAGTATTAACGTTAATTTGAGTGTGAAAAAGTTGACTGTATATGTAAAAAGCGATGGAGTTAGTTAGATACTAAAGTTGTGATTTGAAGCTTTGATAGCCTAGTAGTAAGACTGCAGAACTGCAAAGTCAAAGGTCTCGAGTTCCATCCCCACGGCGCGTACCGACTTTTCGAATGTTGTGTGTGTTTAGAAATTTATTTTAATATCACAGCTTCCGTGCTTTGGAAGGCACGTATAAATGTGGGTCCTGCGAGTGATCTCACACTGGTCTTTCATCTCCGATTTTATATGATCACCCATCTCCAGGCCAAACTCGTCAAGTGCGGCTTAACCTTTGCTATCGTTGAAACTGTCCACAAACCAAATTACTAAGAATATCATATGAAAAATATCTAATAATAACTGATTTTAATTATTTTAGATAAAATATAGTGATATAACACAGTTGTCAGCAAATTCTGAACTGAAATCGAGATTTACAGTCGAGCATATATCTGAAAGTTTTGACGGAACAGACAGTATTAGTAGTACGAATAGATCAGATAAAAATAATGAAATAAAAACACCTAAGAAAGAAAAAAAAACTGTTCAAAAATTTGATGAAGTAACAGTAACGGTTGAAAAAATAGAGGAAGTGGATACAACATCTCTCGAAAACTACGACCCTAAAGAAATCAAAATCGAAATCGAGGCAACCGATGACGTCACTAGCAATAGTGATGCGACTGAACAAGTCATGATTGTTGAAACTGTTAATGATGAATTGAAAAATGAAATCGATGTAGCAAAAGACGTCACTACGAATAGTGATGTGAAAGATATTGATAAAGATGACGATACGAAAGACAGTTTTGTTGAAGTTGAAATGTGTGATGATGATAGACCGTTAATAGATATTATAGATACTAAAATGCCCGAAAAAGATAATCCAAAAGTAAAAGTTGTTGCTCCGAAGAACAAAAAGTAAGTTTATTTTTATCACATATAAAACAAGTCGCTTTTTCTGTCCTCATGTCCCTTCGACCGCTTCAATCTTTAAACCTATTTAACGGATTTAGATGCGGTTTTTTAATAGATAGAATGATTCAAGAGAAAGGTTTTTATGTATAATAACTTTCATTAAATAGAAATTTTTAGTGAAATACTCAATTAGAATCGTTCGTATGAGTCATGTTCGAGCTCAAATTTTTCTACCCGCAAGTTATATTTATTTACAATTTTGATTAACAAATAATTCAAATATAATTTCCATACAGTCAGTATGTCTAGCACCGGTAGACACATCACCATTCCCCTGCCCTTCTCCCAATTATTATTTGGGGTCGGCGCAGCATGTCTTCTTCCACACGTTCCTATCTGACGTCATCTCGCAAGTCACACTCTTTGCAGCCATATCATCTTTCACACAATCCATCCATCGTTTCTTTGATGGATATAGGGGAAGAGGATGACCACCTCTTCCCCTATAACCGTCTATATTGATGATAGATTCATTTTTAAATATATATATTTTTAAATGTAAATGTTAAAGTTTTCTGGAAATCCATTAGGACAGCCCGGGGAAAATGTTTAAACTCGAAGCTAAACAAAATCAGAGGTGAGGATGGAAGTGTGTGTGATAAGCAGATGGAAGGAATACTTTGAAAGTTTATTTGAAAGAGATAATCCGACTGTAGGTAAAATTGATGATACAGATGAAAGTATTAGTGAAATTTGTCGGAATGAAAATATTGATATAGTTGAAATTGTGTCAGGGTTGAAAAGTATGAAAGTGGGAAAAGCTGCGGGATATGATAGGATAACCGTCTAGATGCTGAGAGCTGAAGAAGGAGTGGTGGCTAGCCAGCTGCACCGCCTTTTTAACCTTTGCTGGACAAGTGGCCGAGTGCCGAACGATTGGAGTAAGGCGGTGATAGTGCTAATTTTCAAAGAAAAAGGGTCGCAGCAGGAATGCAAAAATTACCGCGGAATCAGTCTTCTCAGCGTCGTCGGGAAATTATATGCAAAGATTTTGATTGAAAGGGTAAGAAAGAATACGGATGATGGATTGTGGGATGCGCAAGCGGGATTTCGAAAGATGTACGGATCAGGTCTTGTCCTCGCGGTGCTTAGCAGAAAAATGTTTGGCCAAGAGTCAAAAAGTTTGCACATTCGTGGATTTAGAAAAGGCTTATGACAGAGTGATGAGAAATGAATTGTGAACGGCGTTGTGTTCGCATGGGGTGAGCAGGGCCCTGGTGCGGGCGCTAAAATCCCTTTACGAGGGTTCTAGCGCTTGCGTCAGGATAAATGGCACGTGCACTGATTGGTTTAGCATCGATAAAGGTGTTAGACAGGGATGTGTTGCGTCACCATGGCTGTTCAACATATTCTTAGACAACTGTCTGACAGGTCTGAAAGAGTGTGATAAAGGTTTGAGAATGAATGAGGTACTTGTCAAATGCCTCCTGTATGCTGATGATCAAGTTATACTAGCCTCGTCAGCTGAGGAGTTACAAGAACTTTTGACAGTGTTGTATGTGTCTTTGAAGAAGAAAGGTATGAATGTGAATGTTTCTAAGACAAAAGTTATGGTATTTGAAAGAGATGAGTGTGTGACGGCATGTAACGTAATGATTGGAGGTGAAAAAGTAGAACAAGTGAATGAATTTGTATATCTGGGCACGAAATTTACGAGAGATGGGAAGTATGATAGTGATATTGAAGAAGAGTGAATGTTGGAAATATAGTGAATGGTGCACTGCATACCTTTATGAACAGCAAGAAAGTGTCTAATAAAGCACGTTTAGCAGTTCATAGGGGTGTGTTGGTACCGACGCTAATGTATGGAAGTGAAAGTTGGGTGTGGCATAAGAAGCATAAAAGTAGAATAAATGCAGTTGAAATGAGAGCTCTAAGAAATATGCTAGGACTGAATTTGAGCGATAGGATTAGAAACAATGTGATAAGGGAAAGATGTGGCGTGAAAGAAGATGTAGTCACAAGGATTGAGAAAGGGATGCTTAAATGGTTTAAGCATGTTGAGAGGATGAATAAAAGAAGACTAACGAAACAGATATATGAGTGTAGTTTGAATGGAGTTGTTGGGAGGGGAAGACCACGACAGTCCCAGATAAAAAAGGGTCAGGTCAGGAGTACCCTAAACCGACGGGCGTGTATGAAGCGATTGATGAGTGTGGATGAAGCTAAAGTGGTATGCCAGGATCGTAGCAAATGGAAAGATGTGATCTCTGCCTACCCCCAAGGGAAAGAGGCGTGACGTTTATGTATGTATGTATACTTTTATAGAAAAAACCTCCCAACGAAACCTATAGATGAGAAATTATACACCATAAGACATATATCAGAAGAGGAGGAGATCCGTAGTATCCAGGAGAGGCAGTACAGCGAGAGGTACCTGCGCTCGCCGCACCAGTGCACGCTCTGCTACAAGGGCTTCCCGAGCCAGGAGAGCTACGACAGACACGCCACCAAACATAGCGAGGCAAGTCAGACTACTCATGTTGTACAGTAGAGCGAGAGGTACCTGCGCTCGCCGCACCAGTGCACGCTCTGCTACAAGGGCTTCCCGAGCCAGGAGAGCTACGACAGACACGCCACCAAACATAGCGAGGCAAGTCAGACTACTCATGTTGTACAGTAGAGCGAGAGGTACCTGCGCTCGCCGCACAGTGCACGCTCTGCTACAAGGGCTTCCCGAGCCAGGAGAGCTACGACAGACACGCCACCAAACATAGCGAGGCAAGTCAGACTACTCATGTTGTACAGTAGAGCGAGAGGTACCTGCGCTCGCCGCACCAGTGCACGCTCTGCTACAAGGGCTTCCCGAGCCAGGAGAGCTACGACAGACACGCCACCAAACATAGCGAGGCAAGTCAGACTACTCATGTTGTACAGTAGAGCGAGAGGTACCTGCGCTCGCCGCACCAGTGCACGCTCTGCTACAAGGGCTTCCCGAGCCAGGAGAGCTACGACAGACACGCCACCAAACATAGCGAGGCAAGTCAGACTACTCATGTTGTACAGTAGAGCGAGAGGTACCTGCGCTCGCCGCACCAGTGCACGCTCTGCTACAAGGGCTTCCCGAGCCAGGAGAGCTACGACAGACACGCCACCAAACATAGCGAGGCAAGTCAGACTACTCATGTTGTACAGTAGAGCGAGAGGTACCTGCGCTCGCCGCACCAGTGCACGCTCTGCTACAAGGGCTTCCCGAGCCAGGAGAGCTACGACAGACACGCCACCAAACATAGCGAGGCAAGTCAGGACTACTCATGTTGTACAGTAGAGCGAGAGGTACCTGCGCTCGCCGCACCAGTGCACGCTCTGCTACAAGGGCTTCCCGAGCCAGGAGAGCTACGACAGACACGCCACCAAACATAGCGAGGCAAGTCAGACTACTCATGTTGTACAGTAGAGCGAGAGGTACCTGCGCTCGCCGCACCAGTGCACGCTCTGCTACAAGGGCTTCCCGAGCCAGGAGAGCTTACGACAGACACGCCACCAAACATAGCGAGGCAAGTCAGACTACTCATGTTGTACAGTAGAGCGAGAGGTACCTGCCGCTCGCCGCACCAGTGCACGCTCTGCTACAAGGGCTTCCCGAGCCAGGAGAGCTACGACAGACACGCCACCAAACATAGCGAGGCAAGTCAGACTACTCATGTTGTACAGTAGAGCGAGAGGTACCTGCGCTCGCCGCACCAGTGCACGCTCTGCTACAAGGGCTTCCCGAGCCAGGAGAGCTACGACAGGACACGCCACCAAACATAGCGAGGCAAGTCAGACTACTCATGTTGTACAGTAGAGCGAGAGGTACCTGCGCTCGCCGCACCAGTGCACGCTCTGCTACAAGGGCTTCCCGAGCCAGGAGAGCTACGACAGACACGCCACCAAACATAGCGAGGCAAGTCAGACTACTCATGTTGTACAGTAGAGCGAGAGGTACCTGCGCTCGCCGCACCAGTGCACGCTCTGCTACAAGGGCTTCCCGAGCCAGGAGAGCTACGACAGACACGCCACCAAACATAGCGAGGCAAGTCAGACTACTCATGTTGTACAGTAGAGCGAGAGGTACCTGCGCTCGCCGCACCAGTGCACGCTCTGCTACAAGGGCTTCCCGAGCCAGGAGAGCTACGACAGACACGCCACCAAACATAGCGAGGCAAGTCAGACTACTCATGTTGTACAGTAGAGCGAGAGGTACCTGCGCTCGCCGCACCAGTGCACGCTCTGCTACAAGGGCTTCCCGAGCCAGGAGAGCTACGACAGACACGCCACCAAACATAGCGAGGCAAGTCAGACTACTCATGTTGTACAGTAGAGCGAGAGGTACCTGCGCTCGCCGCACCAGTGCACGCTCTGCTACAAGGGCTTCCCGAGCCAGGAGAGCTACGACAGACACGCCACCAAACATAGCGAGGCAAGTCAGACTACTCATGTTGTACAGTAGAGCGAGAGGTACCTGCGCTCGCCGCACCAGTGCACGCTCTGCTACAAGGGCTTCCCGAGCCAGGAGAGCTACGACAGACACGCCACCAAACATAGCGAGGCAAGTCAGACTACTCATGTTGTACAGTAGAGCGAGAGGTACCTGCGCTCGCCGCACCAGTGCACGCTCTGCTACAAGGGCTTCCCGAGCCAGGAGAGCTACGACAGACACGCCACCAAACATAGCGAGGCAAGTCAGACTACTCATGTTGTACAGTAGAGCGAGAGGTACCTGCGCTCGCCGCACCAGTGCACGCTCTGCTACAAGGGCTTCCCGAGCCAGGAGAGCTACGACAGACACGCCACCAAACATAGCGAGGCAAGTCAGACTACTCATGTTGTACAGTAGAGCAAGAGGTACCTGCGCTCGCCGCACCAGTGCACGCTCTGCTACAAGGGCTTCCCGAGCCAGGAGAGCTACGACAGACACGCCACCAAACATAGCGAGGCAAGTCAGACTACTCATGTTGTACAGTAGAGCGAGAGGTACCTGCGCTCGCCGCACCAGTGCACGCTCTGCTACAAGGGCTTCCCGAGCCAGGAGAGCTACGACAGACACGCCACCAAACATAGCGAGGCAAGTCAGACTACTCATGTTGTACAGTAGAGCGAGAGGTACCTGCGCTCGCCGCACCAGTGCACGCTCTGCTACAAGGGCTTCCCGAGCCAGGAGAGCTACGACAGACACGCCACCAAACATAGCGAGGCAAGTCAGACTACTCATGTTGTACAGTAGAGCGAGAGGTACCTGCGCTCGCCGCACCAGTGCACGCTCTGCTACAAGGGCTTCCCGAGCCAGGAGAGCTACGACAGACACGCCACCAAACATAGCGAGGCAAGTCAGACTACTCATGTTGTACAGTAGAGCGAGAGGTACCTGCGCTCGCCGCACCAGTGCACGCTCTGCTACAAGGGCTTCCCGAGCCAGGAGAGCTACGACAGACACGCCACCAAACATAGCGAGGCAAGTCAGACTACTCATGTTGTACAGTAGAGCGAGAGGTACCTGCGCTCGCCGCACCAGTGCACGCTCTGCTACAAGGGCTTCCCGAGCCAGGAGAGCTACGACAGACACGCCACCAAACATAGCGAGGCAAGTCAGACTACTCATGTTGTACAGTAGAGCGAGAGGTACCTGCGCTCGCCGCACCAGTGCACGCTCTGCTACAAGGGCTTCCCGAGCCAGGAGAGCTACGACAGACACGCCACCAAACATAGCGAGGCAAGTCAGACTACTCATGTTGTACAGTAGAGCGAGAGGTACCTGCGCTCGCCGCACCAGTGCACGCTCTGCTACAAGGGCTTCCCGAGCCAGGAGAGCTACGACAGACACGCCACCAAACATAGCGAGGCAAGTCAGACTACTCATGTTGTACAGTAGAGCGAGAGGTACCTGCGCTCGCCGCACCAGTGCACGCTCTGCTACAAGGGCTTCCCGAGCCAGGAGAGCTACGACAGACACGCCACCAAACATAGCGAGGCAAGTCAGACTACTCATGTTGTACAGTAGAGCGAGAGGTACCTGCGCTCGCCGCACCAGTGCACGCTCTGCTACAAGGGCTTCCCGAGCCAGGAGAGCTACGACAGACACGCCACCAAACATAGCGAGGCAAGTCAGACTACTCATGTTGTACAGTAGAGCGAGAGGTACCTGCGCTCGCCGCACCAGTGCACGCTCTGCTACAAGGGCTTCCCGAGCCAGGAGAGCTACGACAGACACGCCACCAAACATAGCGAGGCAAGTCAGACTACTCATGTTGTACAGTAGAGCGAGAGGTACCTGCGCTCGCCGCACCAGTGCACGCTCTGCTACAAGGGCTTCCCGAGCCAGGAGAGCTACGACAGACACGCCACCAAACATAGCGAGGCAAGTCAGACTACTCATGTTGTACAGTAGAGCGAGAGGTACCTGCGCTCGCCGCACCAGTGCACGCTCTGCTACAAGGGCTTCCCGAGCCAGGAGAGCTACGACAGACACGCCACCAAACATAGCGAGGCAAGTCAGACTACTCATGTTGTACAGTAGAGCGAGAGGTACCTGCGCTCGCCGCACCAGTGCACGCTCTGCTACAAGGGCTTCCCGAGCCAGGAGAGCTACGACAGACACGCCACCAAACATAGCGAGGCAAGTCAGACTACTCATGTTGTACAGTAGAGCGAGAGGTACCTGCGCTCGCCGCACCAGTGCACGCTCTGCTACAAGGGCTTCCCGAGCCAGGAGAGCTACGACAGACACGCCACCAAACATAGCGAGGCAAGTCAGACTACTCATGTTGTACAGTAGAGCGAGAGGTACCTGCGCTCGCCGCACCAGTGCACGCTCTGCTACAAGGGCTTCCCGAGCCAGGAGAGCTACGACAGACACGCCACCAAACATAGCGAGGCAAGTCAGACTACTCATGTTGTACAGTAGAGCGAGAGGTACCTGCGCTCGCCGCACCAGTGCACGCTCTGCTACAAGGGCTTCCCGAGCCAGGAGAGCTACGACAGACACGCCACCAAACATAGCGAGGCAAGTCAGACTACTCATGTTGTACAGTAGAGCGAGAGGTACCTGCGCTCGCCCGCACCAGTGCACGCTCTGCTACAAGGGCTTCCCGAGCCAGGAGAGCTACGACAGACACGCCACCAAACATAGCGAGGCAAGTCAGACTACTCATGTTGTACAGTAGAGCGAGAGGTACCTGCGCTCGCCGCACCAGTGCACGCTCTGCTACAAGGGCTTCCCGAGCCAGGAGAGCTACGACAGACACGCCACCAAACATAGCGAGGCAAGTCAGACTACTCATGTTGTACAGTAGAGCGAGAGGTACCTGCGCTCGCCGCACCAGTGCACGCTCTGCTACAAGGGCTTCCCGAGCCAGGAGAGCTACGACAGACACGCCACCAAACATAGCGAGGCAAGTCAGACTACTCATGTTGTACAGTAGAGCGAGAGGTACCTGCGCTCGCCGCACCAGTGCACGCTCTGCTACAAGGGCTTCCCGAGCCAGGAGAGCTACGACAGACACGCCACCAAACATAGCGAGGCAAGTCAGACTACTCATGTTGTACAGTAGAGCGAGAGGTACCTGCGCTCGCCGCACCAGTGCACGCTCTGCTACAAGGGCTTCCCGAGCCAGGAGAGCTACGACAGACACGCCACCAAACATAGCGAGGCAAGTCAGACTACTCATGTTGTACAGTAGAGCGAGAGGTACCTGCGCTCGCCGCACCAGTGCACGCTCTGCTACAAGGGCTTCCCGAGCCAGGAGAGCTACGACAGACACGCCACCAAACATAGCGAGGCAAGTCAGACTACTCATGTTGTACAGTAGAGCGAGAGGTACCTGCGCTCGCCGCACCAGTGCACGCTCTGCTACAAGGGCTTCCCGAGCCAGGAGAGCTACGACAGACACGCCACCAAACATAGCGTGGCAAGTCAGACTACTCATGTTGTACAGTAGAGCGAGAGGTACCTGCGCTCGCCGCACCAGTGCACGCTCTGCTACAAGGGCTTCCCGAGCCAGGAGAGCTACGACAGACACGCCACCAAACATAGCGAGGCAAGTCAGACTACTCATGTTGTACAGTAGAGCGAGAGGTACCTGCGCTCGCCGCACCAGTGCACGCTCTGCTACAAGGGCTTCCCGAGCCAGGAGAGCTACGACAGACACGCCACCAAACCTGCTCATGTTAACCATGTTAGAAAAACCAGCCTATACACGTCCCACTGCTGGGCACAGGCCTCTTCCCATAAAGGGAAGGTTTGAGCATTGATCACTACGCTAGCTTACTGCGGATTGGCGATTTCAGATTCCAATATTTGGAATCCAGGTTTCCTCACGATGTTTTCCTTCACCGTTTGACGGTAATGTCTTTTTTATTAATGTATTCTTTCTCATTACAGAAAATGGGCCCGTATGAATGCAATATATGTAAAATCAGATCGGCCACGAAAGTTAAAGCTTACAAACACAAAGTGGGGCAGCATGTTGTGGAGATATCCTGTAAACAGTGCCCTTTTGTCACCAGGTCTAGGTGAGTAACATACCTCTTACTTAAAGGCTTAGGCACTTATCTCACCGGTAATGAGTAACGAGTAGAGCTAGAACTAGAAACGAGTTAGCGAGACGTGAGGAACGAGTGTGTTGTTCCGATATTTGTGTAGCTCGTCTATAAGCGAGTGTGCGAGTGAGGCGGGCGATTACAAGCATCACTCGCTCTGAATCCATCATCGTCGTCGTCTGAACTATAGTCTGATTTTTTGATATTATTATTAAATAAAAAAAGTGTACTTTTAGGTAGAGAAATGACCACTGGTTGCTCTCTCGGCGTGAGTTCTAATCGCTTGCCGAGTATCGCCGAGCGAGTGTTATCTTTATCATTGAAAAAGTCAAATTAGTATTTGCCTGCGCTGAGGATCGAACCCGCACCTCTAGCATACACATCCATTTATAGAACCGCAATGCCACCACGCACTTAAAACTTAATAAGCATTATTTTTTATAGGAATCGCGTAAACGGCCATACGAAGTACCACGCGGGGAATAAATATAAATGCCAAGTTTGCGAGCAAGAATTCAGGTAAATATTAGTAATAGTAATATATTCCACCACTTTCACACAACGCCATCTAGTTTCAAACTAAGCAGAGCTTGTATTTGTGTTCATCACACAAACATTTGTCCTTTGTGGGAATCGAACCCACGACCTCTAGTGTAGCAGTCAGGGCCACTAACCACTAGATCAATAGGCTAGTTTAGATTTAAGATGATCAAAATTTGTATAAAACGGCCACTATTTTTTTCGAAATAGTTTATTTATTGTAGGACAAATGTTAGTGCGTAATTTATGTATAAGTATGTATTCAGAAATAAATAATTAAGTTTATCGATTGTCTAGTACTCATAACAAAAGCTACTTAGTATGCTTAACTTGAGACTAGATGGCGTTGTATGAATGTTGAATAAAAAAACTATCTTTTTTTAACTAATTTTACAATTCTCTCTTTTTCAGTAAGCTAACAACATATTACAATCACTTACGGTTAAGGCACAGATCACATTATGTGTGCGATTTGTGTGGCTACACATTTGTTAACCCACAAGGGGTCATCACACATAAGAAAGTTGCTCATCGCTTCAATAAAGACGTAAGTATATCAACTGTGATAGCTTAGTGGCAAGACCGTAGAACTGCTAAGTCAGAGGTCTTGAGTTCGATCCCCACAGCGTACACCAACTTTTCGAATGTTGTGTGCGTTTAAGAAATAAATATTACAGCTTGCGTGTTTCGGAAGGCACGTCGCGGTCGTGTAAAAATGTGGGTTCTGCGCCTGATCTCTCTCCGGTCGTGTCGGATTGCCGTCCCATCGGGCTATGAGAGTAAAGGAACAGAGAGTGCACCTGTGTTAGCACACGCTTGTGCACTATAATATGCTCTTCGCTGGCTGGTGTCATAGTAACACTAGCCGCCGTGGCCGAAATCGGTCCGGACATTATTAAGTATAATGCTACAAGGAGGTTTTAACACGTGGATGACATTAACAGCTGGTGATGGCCGGCCCCTACTGCGACGTGTGCGAGGTTCGGTTCCTGTCCGAGCAAGCCTACGACACGCATCTCAACCTCTCCTCCAAACACGTCGCCCAGGATAACCCGTAAGTTATATGTTTATATTTAACTAGCCTTTGTCAACAAAATGGGTCATACTTATATCATCATACCCCCAATTTTTACTTGGGGTCGGCGCAACACGTCTTCTAGACATGTTGCTTAAAGTTTTGGCTATGGTTTTATAGTCGGCCGCCTGCCTGACACTAACCCTCTTTGGGAATGCGATTGTTTGGT
Source organism: Chrysodeixis includens (assembly GCA_941860345.1). Classification (NCBI taxonomy): domain Eukaryota; kingdom Metazoa; phylum Arthropoda; class Insecta; order Lepidoptera; family Noctuidae; genus Chrysodeixis; species Chrysodeixis includens. Next base: position 6,594,468 of record OW796110.1, on the reverse strand, counting down.
TGTTTACCCCGCCACCATTCGGGTGACCCAAGGTGCTTGGTACAGTGCACTGGGTCTTAAGGTCCATTAGTCGCCTTTTACGACACCCAGTGGAGGATATGGGGTGGTGCTATTCTTTATATCCGGACACCACACGGATATACCTAATCATATTAATTTAAATACGTTATTCATCATCATCATCTTCCTGCCCTTATCCCATTTTACTTGCGGTCGGCGCAACACGTTTTTTTCTTCCATTCTCCCCTATCAGACGTCCCAGTATCATTTACTCCTTTTTCATTCATCATTATTACAGATTCTTTGGCCTTCCCCTTTCTCTCCATCCATCAACATTCATAATTATTACTCTCTTAGTCACAATTAAATGATTAATACTGGTTAATATAATATTATGTCGATTAATACAAAGAAAAAATAAAAATACGCAGGATTGAAAAAAAAAACATATTTTTTCCAACAAAGTCGGTTATATCTGCAAATATACTACCCAGCTCTGACACAGTCGGTTAAAAACTAGCGTATTTATTAATCTAGCTAGGGTGTCATAACACAATTTACTTAGTATGCTTAGCTTGAAACTAGATGGCGTTGTGTGATAGTTATAGAACTTTTATATTATTTGCATAGCTTTTATCGCGGGTCTTGAGCGTGGAGACCGAATCCAGAATTCCTTAACGAAAATAACCTAACACCCCCACTCCGACCGGCACACCTATGACACTTTTTAGTTTTGCCATCTATCGATGAATAGCAGAACTTTTAATGACTTTTTGAAATACCACGCTTGTCTCTTTTGTCCGTGTGGTGTCCGGATATAAAGAATAGCGCCACCCCCATATCCTCCACTGGGTGTCGTAAAAGGCGACTAATGGACCTTAAGACCCAGTGCACTGTACCAAAGCACCTTGGGGTCACCCGAATGGTGGCGGGTAAGCAACCAACAATCGCATTCCCAAAGAGGGTTAGTGTCAGGCAGGCGGCCCGACTATAAAACCATAGCCAAATCCATTAGCAACATGTTTAGAAAAAAACATGTTGCGCCGACCCCAAGTAAAATGGGATAATGGCAGGAAGATGATGTCTCTTTAGTTCAGCAACTCGCCTCTAGATGGCGCAATTGCTTTACCGCCGCAGTCTCCGAGTGCCACACGTCTTTTTATTTTACAGTGGCCGTATGAGCAACGATCGCAGTAAGTGTCGTAAACCAGAGAATTTAAATTGGAACCCAATACGAAGAGAGGCGATACGTCGAAGAGACAGGAATGCCGGCCCGCAGAGCACGACTGTGTCTTGTGAACAAGTGAGTGTAGACGTTGTCTAGGTATAGGGCCTGTTGGTCTAGTGGTTAGTGACCCTGACTGCTAAACCGGAGGTCGTGGGTTCGATCCCCACCCAGGACAAATGTTTGTGTGATGAGCACGATCATTTGTTCTGTGTCTGTGTGTGATTTATCTATACAGGGTGACTTCGAAGTCGTGGGCAATATTTTAAACTAAGACACTTCGAAGTCACGCTGTAATATGTGTGTATTTAAAATTATATAAGTATGTTTATCAGCTGTCTGATTACCATAACACAAGCTCTGCTTAGCTTGAGATCAGATGGCCGTGTGCGGATATTGTCCCAAGATATTTATTTGACTGAGACTTAAACTTCAATTGTTTGGTCGTGTATACAAGTTTTTGCTCGTGACTGTACATGATCCGACCGGTGTGTGTCGGTAAAAGTCAAGTGTCTACGTTTTGCGTAGTTCCTAACAATATCTTTTATTGCAGTGCGGAGAAGACTTGCCAACATTCAGTGCGTACGTGTGGCATTTCAAAGCAGCTCACCCCGGCAAGCGCCGCACCAAACACCCATCTGTCGCATCACCCTACTTGTGTGAGCAATGCGGGATCACTTTCGCGGTAATACATACATACATACATAAACGTCACGCCTCTTTCCCTTGGGGGTAGGCAGAGATCACATCTTTCCATTTGCTACGATCCTGGCATACCACTTTAGCTTCATCCACACTCATCAATCGCTTTGCTCTTTTGCGGTAATGTACTTGTTTAACAGTAATTTGTCTATTAAATAAAGATTACTTTTCTCATCTTTCTGCCCTAATCCCATTTTACTTGGGGTCGGCGCAACATGTTTTTTTCTTTCATTCTCCCCTATCAGACGTCACAGTATCAATTACTCCTTTTTCATTCGTACCATTCCTTATACAATCCAACCATCTTTTCTTTGGCCTTTCCCTTCCTCTCCATCCATCAACATTCATACTCATCACTCTTAGTCACATGAGTCTCATCCCTCCTGATCACATGTCCATACCAAGACAGACGGTATCCTTTCAGTTTTTGCGTAATAGGTGCTACTTTCAAACTTCTCCTTATAAACTCATTCCTTACTTTATCCATTCTTGTCACTCCACACATCCATCTCAACATCCTCATCTCATTCATTTGTCCTGTGTCTGGGTGTAATTTATCTATAATTTAGAATTATAATAGTATGTTTATCAGTTGTCTCATACTCATAACACAAGCTACTAAGTATGCTTAACTTGACACTAGATGGCGTTGTGTAATATGCAAAAAAATAATATTCATTTATTATTCTTTCAGGACTACACGTCCCTTTCAAGTCACATGTGGGTACATACGGGAAAGAAGCAATATCAGTGCGATCATTGCGCCAAATCCTTTTCTGTGAAGGGTAATCTCTCTGGCCACATGCGTTTGCACGACAAAACCCGACGTTTATACGACTGTCGTATTTGTGGCAAGCACTACACTTCACTATGTAATATGAAGCGGCACATGTTTGTAAGTATATCTGTTCACGATTGTTTTAATAGAATACGTGTAGTTGTTTCACGGGCTTGTTGGTCTAGTGGTTAGTGACTCTGACTGCTAAGCCGTAGGTCGTGGGTTCGGCACGGTAGGGGTGGCACTCTGTTCCTTTACTCTAATAGCCCGATGTGACGACAATCCGACACGACCGGAGAGAGATCACGCGCAACATTTTGACGTACCGTCCGAAACACAGAAGTTGTAATATTTAATTCTAAAACACACAACTTTCGAAAAGTCGACATGCGCCGTGGGGGTCGAACTCGAGACCTTTGACTTGGCAGTCCTGCGGTCTCACCACTAGGCTATCACAGCTTGTATTTGTAGTTATTATAGCTGGATGTTAATCTTTCTAAGACACTTAACAAACGGTGAGGAAACCTGGATTCCAAATATTGGAAACTGAAATCGCCAACTTCCCTATAGGGGAAGAGGCGTGTGTGTCGTGTAGTAGCGGTGAGTACAGCCTCTGCCTGTCCGCAACTCCCCTATAGGGGAAGAGGCGTGTGTGTCGCGTAGTAGCGGTGAGTACAGCCTCTGCCTGTCCGCAACTTCCCTATAGGGGAAGAGGCGTGTGTGTCGTGTAGTAGCGGTGAGTACAGCCTCTGCCTGTCCGCAACTCCCCTATAGGGGAAGAGGCGTGTGTGTCGTGTAGTAGCGGTGAGTACAGCCTCTGCCTGTCCGCAACTTCCCTATAGGGGAAGAGGCGTGTGTGTCGTGTAGTAGCGGTGAGTACAGCCTCTGCCTGTCCGCAACTCCCCTATAGGGGAAGAGGCGTGTGTGTCGTGTAGTAGCGGTGAGTACAGCCTCTGCCTGTCCGCAACTTCCCTATAGGGGAAGAGGCGTGTGTGTCGTGTAGTAGCGGTGAGTACATCCTCTGCCTGTCCGCAACTTCCCTATAGGGAAGAGGCGTGTGTGTCGTGTAGTAGCGGTGAGTACAGCCTCTGCCTGTCCGCAACTCCCCTATAGGGGAAGAGGCGTGTGTGTCGTGTAGTAGCGGTGAGTACAGCCTCTGCCTGTCCGCAACTCCCCTATAGGGGAAGAGGCGTGTGTGTCGTGTAGTAGCGGTGAGTACAGCCTCTGCCTGTCCGCAACTTCCCTATAGGGGAAGAGGCGTGTGTGTCGTGTAGTAGCGGTGAGTACAGCCTCTGCCCTGTCCGCAACTCCCCTATAGGGGAAGAGGCGTGTGTGTCGTGTAGTAGCGGTGAGTACAGCCTCTGCCTGTCCGCAACTCCCCTATAGGGGAAGAGGCGTGTGTGTCGTGTAGTAGCGGTGAGTACAGCCTCTGCCTGTCCGCAACTTCCCTATCCGGGAAGAGGCGTGTGTGTCGTGTAGTAGCGGTGAGTACAGCCTCTGCCTGTCCGCAACTTCCCTATCCGGGAAGAGGCGTGTGTGTCGTGTAGTAGCGGTGAGTACAGCCTCTGCCTGTCCGCAACTCCCCTATAGGGGAAGAGGCGTGTGTGTCGTGTAGTAGCGGTGAGTACAGCCTCTGCCTGTCCGCAGCTGCACACGGGGCTGAAGCCGTTCCGCTGCGAGGCGTGCGCGAAGTGCTTCGTGACGGCGGGAGAGCTGCGCGCGCACGTAGACCACGTGCACCTCAGGAAGCCGCGCCCCAAGCGCGTCAGGCACAGGCCTCACGCACAAGCTGTCGAATACTAGAAATTATAACCTCATCATTCCCCTGCCCTTATCCCATTTCACTTGGGGGTCGGTGCAACACGTCTTCTAGACATGTTGCTTAAAGTTTTGGCTATGGTTTTATAGTCGGCCGCCTGCCTAACACTAACCCTCTTTGGGAATGCGATTGTTGGTTGTTTACCCGCCACCATTCGGGTGACCCAAGGTGCTTAGTACAGTGCACTGGGTCTTAAGGTCCATTAGTCGCCTTTTACGACACCCAGTGGAGGATATGGGGTGGTGCTATTCTTTATATCCGGACACCACACGGACAAGAAACTATAATTATAACTAGCTGATATTTTGTCGTTTTTTTCCGTGGTGAAACCCTAATGACTTCAACCCACGAAGCGAATACAAAGAGGAGATGGCTTAAGCAACTGTGCACTGTGATTCTCAACTAGATCCTGACGTCATCATGTGGGCGTGGCCTTAATCAGTGAATAATAGTACGTTTCCAAACATAATCCTACCCGACACTAGATGGCGACACTTGGTGTCATGGAAGTTAAAAATGTTTAGGTATCGCGCGTATGTGTCACGCGTTGTTTCCTAAGGAAATCTTGTTAGAACACCTTCTCTTTGTAACACCTCCGTGCTTCAACCCACGCCGAGGGCACGGCGTGGGGATATGTCGGACTCCCACCGACTAAAAACACCCCGGGCCCCTTCTACTACCTAAGCCAGCGTCACGGGATCTCTCGCGCATGCTCTGCGTGACCCTGTCTGAGTACTAGCTGACCTGACAGATTTCGTACTGCCCCAGTCTAATCTATCTGATAATATTAAAAAAAAAACTTTGTTTGATACCAATTATCAGGTCGGGGGATTTTTTTTTTGCATTAGTATGTATGTTTGTTTTGTATTAGTTTTGTTTGTATTAGTATGCATAGTATGTATGAACTTGTAATAAAATCTTTTTGGCTATAGTATTTGTATCTGGCTGGTTTTGGTATAATTATAAAGAACATAATTCCAAATTCTAATTTTATTAGAGAGAGAAAGATTTTATTACAAGTTCATATATACTATAATGCGAAAAGACTTTTTCCCCGACCTATTATATTAAAATTGTTTCTAAACTTTTTTTAGACAACGTTTATTTTTTCTCACCTTTTTAACATTCCTTAGACCTCCACCGAACATTTCAAGACCAAGACCAAATCCGTTAAGCCGTTCTCGAGTTTTATCGAGACTATTGATTTGTAGATACATAAATAAAATTGGCTGTTTTGTTTGTAACATTGATATAACCGTTTTTATATCATGCATATGAATATATATTCAGTACCTATAATATATAATATACCTTATTTTTATAATATTTGTCTGTCTGTTTGTTTCCGCTAATCTCTGCAACGGCTTGACTGATTTTGACGGGATTTGTATTGGCAGGTAGCTGATGTAATAAGGACTAACTAAGACTACATTTATTTAAAAAAAAATATGTAATATCTGAAATAATTAAGTTTTTTATTTAATTACCCAAGGACGAGGTAGCGGGAACAGCTAGTTTATAATAAACTATTTATTCTAGAATGTTGTGGTTTCATTTACTTCGTACAGTTTCCTACATTCATTAAATCAAGTGTGTAGGTAAGTGACATAACAAAAATGAGAAAATGATGACTCGAATTGTAAGTATGTGAAGCTCAAAGAATCAGAGAAAAAATACTCATATTTTGAACAACAAACGGGTCTTATTCGCGATGTAATTCGATATTTCTTTTCTCCCGACGTTTTTGCCGAGTTGCACTGACCGTGGCCACTGGTGGACAGGACGAATAAAACCCGTTAGTTATCTAAAATACGTGTACAAGTCGCGAAAGTTTAAAGAAAATAACTTAAGTAGTAATGGCAAATAGTAATAAAAAAAACTAGTAAAAAATGTAATAATGGCGCTCAGCGTGGCACTTGACACTTCAGTTCTTTGTGTTTCGATAGATAAAAAGTGCATAATAATAATATAGTGCATTTTTTTTGATAAGATACAAAAAATACATAACATTCACACAGCGCTATCTAGTCTCAAACTGAACAAACTACGAATTCCGCTTTGGCTACATGGCTACAAAACGCTCATTCGATAAGAGGAGCATCCATTTGCTTTACGTCTACGAAACACTTTTGCTACTAATAAACCAGCTGCCACAAATCATTTGCTACAAATTAATATGTGGGTGAACTTAGCAGATCAATGTCCAGCAGATCAGAGTTCTATTCGCATGCAGCTGAGTTCTATAGTTCCTGATAGTTTTAAAAAATATTTCTGCTGTTTTTACCCCAAAAAATTAAATTGATGAAATGCTCTGCCAACTTCCCGTAGCAGATTAATTTGCAGCAGATCAAAAAAAAAGTGTGTTTCCTTTCGCATGCAGGTAAGTTCTATAGTTCCTGATAGTTTTCAAAAATAGTTCTGACGTTTTTGTCCCAAAAAAAGACAATTTAAAAGATGGTCTGCTAACTTCCCGTAGCAGATCGAAAACTCGAAAATATCATTTTCATTGCCTTATAATATATTCCCACAGCCTAGAACTCTTTTGTTTTAGACAGAACTATGCAGAACTGCAATGCACAATTCGATTCCAGTCCAGAACTCACGTCCCAGTGCCAGCAGAGCATGTGAGAATGTTTAAAAACTCAAAAAATATCATTTTTATCACTTGTAAAATTGCTCACAGGCTAGAAACTCTTTTGTTTTCGACAGAACTATAGTAGAACTGCAATGCACAATTCGATTCGAGTCCAGAACTCACGTCCCAGTGCCAGCAGAGCATGTAATGAATGTTTCAAAACTCAAAAAATATCATTTTTATCACTTGTAAAATTGCTCACAGGCTAGAAGTCTTTTGCGATCCGCCCACATCTGCAACAGTGGGCGGAGAGGCAGTACGGAAAACTGACGTACCGCCTCACGCAGGTGTTGACCGGACACGGGGCCTTCGGGCACTACTTGTGCCGGGCGGCCCGCAGAGAGGCCACCACAGCGTGTCACCAGTGCGGTGATCCTGACGACACCGCACTGCACACGCTGGCCCTGTGTCCGGCCTTCGATGGGCCTCGCGCCGTCCTCCGTGTCTGCGCCGGGCGGAGTAGACGTCTCCGCGCTGCCGGCTGTTGTCGCAGCCGCGCTCAGCAGCCGCGCAGCGTGGGACGCACTGGCCTCCTTCTGCGAGACCGTTATGTCGCAGAAGGAGGCCGCAGAGTGCGTCCGGGAAAACGATCCGGACGCGCCCCAAATACGCCGACGTCGGGTGGGGCGGCGAAGGGCCGCTTATGAGCGCGCCCTCCCGCCCTAACCAGGGTCCGGGCGGTGGCACGGGGGTGCCACCGTAGAGGACCCGCGACGGGGGCCCACATTCGGTGCTATGGGTGTGGTCCCAGTATCAGCAATACGAAATGCAACCCGCCGGCTCTCAACTGGCCGGCGGAAGCCCGCGGTCGCTATGCGCTGCCATGCACCGACACCAAAACGCGGATGACGTAGCACAGCGGTTCAGGTTTAGTCAGTAAAGTCTGACACTACCCGCGGCACCCCCCGGGGTCGCGTAAAAAGAAAAAAAAAAGGTTTGATTTTTAGTTAGGTTAGGTTTGGTTTTTAGTTAGGTTAGGTTAGGTTTGGTTTTTAGTTAGGTTAGGTTCGGTTTTTAGTTAGGTTAGGTTAGGTTTGGTTTCTAGTTAGGTTAGGTTAGGTTTGGTTTTTAGTTAGGTTAGGTTTTTAGTTAGGTTAGGTTAGGTTAGGTTTGGTTTTAAGTTAGGTTAGGTTTGGTTTTGCATGAAGTAGTACCATGCACTGCCATGCACCGACACAAAAAACGCGGATGACGTAGCACAGCGGTTCAGGTTTAGTCAGTAAGAGTCTGACACTACCCGCGGCTCCCCCCGGGGTCGCGGGTGTCCATGAGGATTCCCCGCTTTACCAAAAAAAAAAAAAAAAGGTTAGGTTTGGTTTGGTTTTGAGTTAGGTTAGGTTTGGTTTTTAGTTAGGTTAGGTTTGGTTTTTAGTTAGGTAAGGTTAGGTTTGGTTTTTAGTTCGGTTAGGTTAGGTTTGGTTTTTAGTTAGGTTTGGTTTTTAATTAGATTAGGTTAGGTTTGGTTTTAAATTAGGTTAGGTTAGGTTTTTAGTTAGGTTAGGTTAGGTTTGGTTTTAAGTAAGGTTAGGTTAGGTTTGATTTTTAGATAGGTTAGGTAAGGTTTGGTTTTAAATTAGGTTAGGTTTGGTTTTTAGGTTAGGTTAGGTTTGTGTTTTAGTTAGGTTAGGTTAGGTTTGGTTTTTAGTTAGGTTAGGTTCGGTTTTTAGTTAGGTTAGGTTTGGTTTTTAGTTAGGTTAGGTTAGGTTTGGTTTTTAGTTAGGTTAGGTTTGGTTTTAGTTAGGTTAGGTTAGGTTTGGTTTTTAGTTAGGTTAGGTTTTTAGTTAGGTTAGGTTAGGTTTGGTTTTAAGTTAGGTTAGGTTTTTAGTTAGGTTAGGTTAGGTTTGGTTTTAAGTTAGGTTTGGTTTCTAGTTAGGTTAGGTTAGGTTTGGTTTTTAGTTAGGTTAGGTTTTTAGTTAGGTTAGGTTAGGTTAGGTTTGGTTTTAAGTTAGGTTAGGTTTGGGTTTTGCATGAAGTAGTACCATGCACTGCCATGCACCGACACAAAAAACGCGGATGACGTAGCACAGCGGTTCAGGTTTAGTCAGTAAGAGTCTGACACTACCCGCGGCTCCCCCCGGGGTCGCGGGTGTCCATGAGGATTCCCCCGCTTTTACCAAAAAAAAAAAAAAAAGGTTAGGTTTGGTTTGGTTTTGAGTTAGGTTAGGTTTGGTTTTTAGTTAGGTTAGGTTTGGTTTTTAGTTAGGTAAGGTTAGGTTTGGTTTTTAGTTCGGTTAGGTTAGGTTTGGTTTTTAGTTAGGTTTGGTTTTTAATTAGATTAGGTTAGGTTTGGTTTTAAATTAGGTTAGGTTAGGTTTTTAGTTAGGTTAGGTTAGGTTTGGTTTTAAGTAAGGTTAGGTTAGGTTTGATTTTTAGATAGGTTAGGTAAGGTTTGGTTTTAAATTAGGTTAGGTTTGGTTTTTAGGTTAGGTTAGGTTTGTGTTTTAGTTAGGTTAGGTTAGGTTTGGTTTTTAGTTAGGTTAGGTTCGGTTTTTAGTTAGGTTAGGTTTGGTTTTTAGTTAGGTTAGGTTAGGTTTGGTTTTTAGTTAGGTTAGGTTTGGTTTTTAGTTAGGTTAGGTTAGGTTTGGTTTTTAGTTAGGTTAGGTTTTTAGTTAGGTTAGGTTAGGTTTGGTTTTAAGTTAGGTTAGGTTTTTAGTTAGGTTAGGTTAGGTTTGGTTTTAAGTTAGGTTAGGTTTTTAGTTAGGTTAGGTTAGGTTTGGTTTTTAGTTAGGTTAGGTTAGGTTTGGTTTTTAGTTAGGTTAGTTTGGTTTTTAGTTAAAAAAAAAAAAAAAATGGGGTGGGTGGGGCGAAGGGCCGCGCATGAGCGCGCCCTCCCGCCCTAACCAGGGTCCGGACGGTGGCACGGGGGTGCTACCGTCCGTAGTAGAGGACCCGCGACGGGGGCCCACATTCGGTGCTATGGGTGTGGTCCCAGTATCAGCAATACGAAATGCAACCCGCCGGCTCTCAACTGGCCGCGGAAGCCCGCGGTCGGTGCATGAAGTAGTACTATGCGCTGCCATGCACCGACACCAAAACGCGGATGACGTAGCACAGCGGTTCAGGTTTAGTCAGTAAAAGTCTGACACTACCCGCGGCACCCCCCGGGGTCGCGTAAAAAGAAAAAAAAAAGGTTTGATTTTTAGTTAGGTTAGGTTTGGTTTTTAGTTAGGTTAGGTTAGGTTTGGTTTTTAGTTAGGTTAGGTTCGGTTTTTAGTTAGGTTAGGTTAGGTTTGGTTTCTAGTTAGGTTAGGTTAGGTTTGGTTTTTAGTTTGGCGCAGACAAGCCCGCCTCGTCGTGTTCCGAAATTGGGAACTTCGGCTCTCCAGGCCGACGGCGGGGCGGGCTACGGTCGAGGCTATCCGCCCACACCTACAACAGTGGGCGGAGAGGCGGTACGGAAAAACTGACGTACCGCCTCACACAGATGTTGACCGGACACGGGGCCTTCGGGCACTACCTGTGTCGGGTGGCCCGACGTGAGGCCACCACGGAGTGTCACCAGTGCGGTGATCCTGACGACACCGCACTGCACACGCTGGCCCTGTGTCCGGCCTTCGATGGGCCTCGCGCCGTCCTTGTGTCTGCGCTGGGCGGAGTAGACGTCTCCGCGCTGCCGGCTGTTGTCGCAGCCGCGCTCAGCAGCCGCGCAGCGTGGGACGCACTGGCCTCCTTCTGCGAGACCGTTATGTCGCAGAAGGAGGCCGCGGAGCGCGTCCGGGAAAACGATCCGGACGCGCCCCAAATACGCCGACGTCGGGTGGGGCGGCGAAGGGCCGCGCATGAGCGCGCCCTCCCGCCCTAACCAGGGTCCGGACGGTGGCACGGGGGTGCCACCGTCCGTAGTAGAGGACCCGCGACGGGGGGCCACATTCGGTGCTACGGGTGTGGTCCCAGTATCAGGCGAGGAGGCCCGACGCCCTTTACACGTCGGCCTCCATCAACAATGCGAAATTGCAACCCGCCGGCTCTCAACTGGCCGGCGGAAGCCCGCGGTCGGTGCATGAAGTAGTACCATGCACTGCCATGCACCGACACAAAAAACGCGGATGACGTAGCACAGCGGTTGAGGTTTAGTCAGTAAGAGTCTGACACTACCCGCGGCTCCCCCCGGGGTCGCGGGTGTCCATGAGGATTCCCCCGCTTTACCAAAAAAAAAAAAAAAAAAAAAAAAAAAAAAGGTTTGGTTTTTAGTTAGGTTAGGTTTTTAGTTAGGTTAGGTTAGGTTAGGTTTGGTTTTAAGTTAGGTTAGGTTTGGTTTGGTTTTGAGTTAGGTTAGGTTTGGTTTTTAGTTAGGTTAGGTTTGGTTTTTAGTTAGGTAAGGTTAGGTTTGGTTTTTAGTTCGGTTAGGTTAGGTTTGGTTTTTAGTTAGGTTTGGTTTTTAATTAGATTAGGTTAGGTTTGGTTTTAAATTAGGTTAGGTTAGGTTTTTAGTTAGGTTAGGTTAGGTTTGGTTTTAAGTAAGGTTAGGTTAGGTTTGATTTTAGATAGGTTAGGTAAGGTTTGGTTTTAAATTAGGTTAGGTTTGGTTTTTAGGTTAGGTTAGGTTTGTGTTTTAGTTAGGTTAGGTAGGTTTGGTTTTTAGTTAGGTTAGGTTCGGTTTTTAGTTAGGTTAGGTTAGGTTTGGTTTTTAGTTAGGTTAGGTTAGGTTTGGTTTTTAGTTAGGTTAGGTTTGGTTTTTAGTTAGGTTAGGTTAGGTTTGGTTTTTAGTTAGGTTAGGTTAGGTTAGGTTTGGTTTTAAGTTAGGTTAGGTTTTTAGTTAGGTTAGGTTAGGTTTGGTTTTAAGTTAGGTTAGGTTTTTAGTTAGGTTAGGTTAGGTTTGATTTTTAATTAGGTTAGATTAGGTGGCACCCCCGTGCCACCGTCCGGACCCTGGTTAGGGCGGGAGGGCGCGCTCATGCGCGGCCCTTCGCTGCCCCACCCACCCCATTTTTTTTTTTTAACTAAAAACCAAACTTAACCTAACTAAAAACCAAACCTAACCTAACCGAACTAAAAACCAAACCTAACCTTACCTAACTAAAAACCAAACCTAACCTAACTAAAAACCAAACCTAACCTAACCTAACTAAAAACCAAACCTAACCTAATCTAACTAAAAACCTAACCTAACCTAATTTAAAACCAAACCTAACCTAACCTATCTAAAAACCAAACCTAACCTAACCTAACTAAAAACCTAACCTAACTAAAAACCAAACCTAACCTAACCTAACTAGAAACCAAACCTAACCTAACCTAACTAAAAACCAAACCTAACCTAACTAAAAACCAAAACTTACCTAACTTAAAACCAAACCTAACCTAACCTAACTAATAACCAAACCTAACCTAACTAAAAACCAAACCTAACTAAAAACCGAACTTAACCTAACTAAAAACCAAACCTAACCTAACCTAACTAAAAACCAAACCTAACCTAACTAAAAACCAAACCTAACCTAACCTAACTAAAAACCAAACCTAACCTAACTAAAAACCAATCCTAACCTAACTAAAAAACCTTTTTTTTTTTTTTTGGTAAAGCGGGGGAATCCTCATGGACACCCGCGACCCCGGGGGGAGCCGCGGGTAGTGTCAGACTCCTTACTGACTAAACCTGAACCGCTGTGCTACGTCATCCGTGTTTTTGTGTCGGTGCAATGGCAGTGCATGGTACTACTTCATGCACCGACCGCGGGCTTCCGCCGGCCAGTTGAGAGCCGGCGGGTTGCATTTCGCATTATTGATGGAGGCCGACGTGTAAAGGGCGCCGGCCTCGTCGCCTCGTATTGGGACCACACCCATAGCATCGAATGTGGTCCCCCCGTCGCGGGGTCCTCTACTACGGACGATGGCACCCCCGTGCCACCGTCCGGACCCTGGTTAGGGCGGGAGGGCGCGCTCATGCGCGGCCCTTCGCCGCCCCACCCGACGTCGGCGTATTTGGGGCGCGCCCGGATCGTTTTCCCGGACGCGCTCCGCGGCCTCCTTCTGCGACATAACGGTTTCGCAGAAGGAGACCAACGCGTCCCACGCTGCGCGGCTGCTGAGCGCGGCTGCGACAACAGCCGGCAGCGCGGCGACATCCACCCCCCCCTAGCGCAGACACCAGTTCGGCGCGAGGCTCTTCAAAGGCCGGACACAGGGCCATTGTGTGCAGTGCGGTGTCGTCTGGGTCACCGCACTGGTGACACTCCGTGGTGGCCTCACGTCGGGCCACCCGACACAGGTAGTGCCCGAAGGCCCCGTGTCCGGTCAACATCTGTGTGAGGCGGTACGTCAGTTTTCCGTACCGCCTCTCCGCCCACTGTTGTAGGTGTGGGCGGATAGCCTCGACCGTAGCCCGCCCCGCCGTCGGCCTGGATAGCCGAAGTTCCCAGTTTCGGAACACGACGAGGCGGGCTTGTCTGCGCCAGGTTTCGCGCTGCCCTGGCGAGGGCTCGATGCCCCGGGACCGGAGCGAGGTGCAGCGGGTGTAGAGGTCCGCTAGCACCTGCGCTTCCAAATCCCAAGGCGGGGTGCCCGCCAGGGCACACGCTGCCTCCTGCCCGACGGTGCGATACGCCCGAGCGGCCCTGTTTGCCATTACTCGTTGCGCACCAAGCAAGACCGCCCGGTTGTCACGCGACAGCGTATCGCACCAAATGGGTGCACCGTAGAGGGCCTTGCGGGGAGGGATTTGCGGGAATCTGCCCAACTCAAAGCACGAGTTAAGCAGACCCCGCAGACGGTCCTCGAGGGGTCCCAGGGCCAGTGCCAACCAAACCAAACCTAACCTAACTAAAAACCAAACCTAACCTAACCTAACTAAAAACCTAACCTAACCTAACTAAAAACCAATCCTAACCTAATTTAAAACCAAACCTAACCTAACTAAAAACCAAACCTAACCTAACCTAAAAACCAAACCTAACTAAAAACTAAACCTAACCTAATTTAACTAAAAACCAAACCTAACCTAACCTAACTAAAAACCGAACCTAACCTAACCTAACTAAAAACCAAACCTAACCTAACCTAACTAAAAACCAAACCTAACGATAGCCCGCGCCAAGACGCGTGTCTTGACACGTGACACTCCAAAATCGGAGCTGAGCAAAGGTTAGAAAATCGGTTTTTTGTTGTTTTTTTCAAAATTTTGTTAGTGTTGTGTATGATATTATTATACTGTTGGATAGCCCGCGCCAAGACGCGTGTCTTGACACGTGACACTCCAAAATCGGAGCTGAGCAAAGGTTAGAAAATCGGTTTTTTGTTGTTTTTTTCCAAAATTTTGTTAGTGTTGTGTATGATATTATTATACTGTTAGATAGCCCGCGCCAAGACGCGTGTCTTGACACGTGACACTCCAAAATCGGAGCTGAGCAAAGGTTAGAAAATCGGTTTTTTGTTGTTTTTTTCCAAAATTTTGTTAGTGTTGTGAATAACCAAGATCTCACAGTAACAAATTATCGAAAAACGTATATTTCTCTGTACAGGAAAGTTATAAATATGGCAAAGAAGCTAACAGTACAGTCCAAATTAACGAACTCAAAAAACATTTCAAAGGATGTCTGGAAAATCGTAAATGAACATAGAAACAAGAAAATCAAAGGCAAAACAAAGCTTGTTTTAAAATCAAACAACAAGCTCATATCAGAACCATTAGAAATTGTTAACATTTTTGCTAAACAGTTTGAGTTTAAACCTTCCTCTCCGATATGTACTAAAACTGCAATGGACATTCTACGTAACAGTGCAAAAACAGTGCCCAATGACCTAGTTCTAGACCCAGCCACACCCACGAGATCTATAAAATAATTAAAAAGATGGACGACAAAAAATCTAGTGGGTACGATGACATATCAATATCAGTGATAAAAGACAACATCGACATTCTAGCTGAACCATCAAGTGTATTTTATAATAAATGCTTTGAGGAAGGTGTTTTTCCAGATCAATTGAAAATAGCAAAAATAATACCTATACACAAAAAAGGATCGAAAACTGATCCAAAGATGTATAGACCCATCTCACTGCTGCCAACACATTAAAAAATTTTTGAAAAGTTAATTAAAGTTAGATTACTCAGACATTTAAATTTAAATAAAGTGTTAAATAGAAGGCAATTTGGTTTTCAGAAAAACGTTGGGACACAGGATGCAATTTCTACTCTGTTAAAGGATGTTACAAGTAGGTTAAACGATAAGCAAAGAGTGGCAGGGCTTTTCCTAGACTTAAGTTCGGCCTTTGACACAGTAGACCACACTTACTACTAAAAAAACTGGAACACTATGGTGTGAGGGGCAAAGCCTTGGAACTATTTACGTCATATTTAGAAAACCGAAAGATGTTTGTCGAGATCCAAGCATTAGTAAAAAAGAGTAACTCTACTAATAGAGATTACTTAAGTGAAGAAACGTTTAGGTCAAGACTGTGTCCCGTACACACCGGCGTCCCGCAGGGCTCCATATTGGGCCCAATATTTTTTATTACTTTTGTTAACGATCTCATACAATACATGAGTGAAACAGTAGCGGGATCTATACAGCTGGTGGTTTTTGCTGACGACACTAATGCAGTTGTATCAGCAGGAAATATAAACGATCTCAATAGTGTAGT